>JAJOOO010012130.1:0-47666 GCA_029582685.1 Solanum piurae | reverse complement strand
ATATTATATATATATATATATATATATATATATATATATATATATATATATATATATAAGAACTGTCAATTTTCTGTTGAATGCCTCTCAAAGTGAGAGTCTTTCCATTATATAGAGAAAATAAAGATTATACATCCCTAAAGATCCGTCATTCTATCCCTAAAGATCAACTATTCTATCTCGACAAATCTGTTATTCAATCCATCTAAATCTGCCTTGCTATCCTTCCAAATCAGCTATTCTATTACAATATTTATTCCTTTGATTCTACAACAAATGTATATGATCATACTAATTTATATCACTATATAATTACATTAATATATACAATCATTTAGTTTTCCATCATGCTAACACCCCCCTCCCCTCAAATTGATGTTGGTGGATCAAGAAGCATCAATTTGCCTACTATAAACTGATGGCGTTGCCGGGCAATTGATTTTGTAAACGCATCAGCTATTTGAAGATCACTGGACACATATGGAAGAGTAATGACTCATTTACCTACAACTTATCAGATATAATGACAATCCACTTCGATGTGTTTGGTCCTCTCATGAAAAACTGGATTAATAGCAATCTGAACAGCACTTGTATTGTCAGCGTGGAGAGGAGTAGGATGAGATTGGGGAAATCCAATCTCAGCAAGTAATCCATGAATCCATACAACCTCGGAGCAAGCAATAGACATGGATCGATATTTAGCCTTTGTTGAAGATTTTGACACACGATCTTGCTTTTTACTCTTCCAAGATATCAATGACTATCCAAGAAACATGCACCAACCATAGACTGAACGACGAGTATCAGGACATCCCGCTTAATCAGAATCACTAAAAGCATTAAGATGAATAGGAGAACCACTTGGAAAGAACAATCCACGAGTAGATGTTCCTAGAAGATACCGAATGATGCGATGAACAACCACCAAGTGGAGATGACGGGGAGCTTGCATAAATTGACTAACTTGTTGAACTGCAAAAGAGATATCAGGCCGAGTAATAGTAAGGTAATTTAGACTCCCAACTAATTGTCGAACTATAGTTGGATCAGGAAGAAGATCGTTTTCCTCATGACGATACTTCACATTCAATTCTAATGGAGTATCTACGGATGAGGAATCTCAAAGATCAACCAAAGATATTAGATCCTGAGTATATTTGTGTTGGTTTAGAAACACACCTAAAGCAACATTATAAACTTCCAAACCCAAAAAATAAGTAAGAGTACCAAGATATTTCATATGAAAAGAATCTTTAAACTGTTGTTGTAGGCTAGTGATTAGTGAAGAATCAGTTCATGTGATAATAATGTCATCTACATACACCAAAAGAAGAACACAACATGTAGATGTTTTCTGAAGAACAAAGATGAATCGTATTTGCTCTGCTCAAAAGAAAATTGTAGCAAAGTAGATCGAAACTTATCAAACCAAGCTCTTGGAGTTTGTTTTAATCCATACAAAAACCACTTCAACTTGCATACATCTGATGTAGGCAATGAGAACAAACCAGGTGGAAGTTTCATATAAATATCTTCTTTTAGATCACCATGGAGAAAAGCATTTTTGACATCCATTTGATAAAGAGACCAGTTTTGTGAAGCAATAATGGCAATAATAGTTCTCACCGTAGCCATTTTGGCTACAGGTGCAAAAGTCACCTCATAGTCCACCCCATACTTTTGTTTGTTACCAAGAACAACCAATCGAGCTTTTTAACGATCAAGAGTTCCATCAGAATGAAGTTTGATTGAATAAACCCATTTACATCAAATAGGGCGGACATTTGAAGGACATGAAACAATGTCCCATGTGTCATTTTCTTTAATAGCCAAACGTTCTTCCTCCATTGATTTCTGCCAACACTCATGCTTGGAAACTTGTAAGTAACAAGATGGAACAGATATGTTGGATAAAGTAGAGGAAAAGCCATACCAATTGGGAGTACGAGATACTCTGGTAGATCGCCGAGTAGGCTCAAGTGGACCAGATCTTGAAGAATTCTCATATTCTAGTTGTGGTACAGTTCAGGTGCAAATCAGTGTTGGAATAGGATAAAGTTAGCCGACGTCGTTCATACACAAATCCAGGTTTGAACCTCTTAAAAGAAGATGATAAATCCTCAAAAGTGGGAAGAAAAGGATAAGCAGAAGATGAATCTACAATCGTAGGAAAGAAATACTAATTCTCGAAGAAAACAACATTTCTAGAAATATGAAATTTGTGATTACATGGATCATAGAAAATGAAACCTTTTTGTGAAGTACTATAACCCATAAAAGCACATTTAGTAGACTATACAAAAAGTTTATTGCGCTGCGAAGGAGGCAAATGCACAAAAAAAACACAATTAAATGTATGAAAATTACTATAGTTAGGATTTTGGTGATAAAGACGAAAATATGGAGACTCGAGATTTAGCACTTTAGATGGAAATCTATTAATTAAATAGACAACAGTAGACAAAGCTTCCACCCAATATTTAGATGGTACAGAGGACTCAATCAATAAAGTACGAGTGACATCTAAAATATGGCAATTTTTTCGTTTAGCAACTCCATTTGGTTGTGGTGTATATGGGCAAGAGTGTTGTGAGACAATTTCTTTGTCAAGCAAGAATTTTTTGAATTCATAAGACATATATTCTCCATCAGAATCAGATCTTAATAATTTGATGCATGTAGAAAATTGAGTCTCAATGTAAGCCAAAAATGTCTTGAACATGGAAAATACCTCATATTTGGATCGAAGAAAATACACCCATGTAAACCGACTATAATCATCTATGAATGTCACAGTATTGAGAAATAATTGGTGAAATGCCCCAAACATCACTATGAATGACATCAAAACACTTTGTAGGAAAAGGAAGAGTTTTACTTTTGCCTAATTTACAAGTAGAACAATCAATGGAAGCCTCTGAAAATTGATTTTTATTTCCCAATAAACCAGAATTTGATAAATGAGACAACACAATAGAATTTGGATGTCCTAGACGCTTATGCCAAACCTCAATCTTACTAGCAGTAGAAGTACAAGCAAAAGATACAACTGGAGGAGTGGAAAAGTGTATAGGAAACAATCGTCCAACTTTAGGCCCCTTCACAATTATCGTCCCCGACACCTGATCCTGCACAAGATAACCATTATGAGAAAAATTCACATCACAATGTTATCTACCAATTGTCCAACTGAAATAAGACTAGTTGAGAGCTTTGGTGAAATAAAAATATTTTTGAACGTTGGAGTAATGTCCCCAACCTTGGTAATGGGTAAATTACTACCATTGGCAATCTGTATTTGTGATGGACCTTGATACTTATGAACATTTTTTAGGGTGCTCGTTGAGTTGGTCATATGATTGGAAGAACCTGCATCAACAATCCAAAAATTAGATGTAACATCATTACCTTGTAATCCCAATGCTGAAAAGGCTGACACTATCATTTGCAGTACCATTTTAGGAGTAAGAACTTGTCCTGAAGATGAGTTATCATTAATGGAACCATTTATCCCAGCTTGAAAAACATTGATCCTACGATTTTGAGGGCACTTGGGACACTCTTTGATAATGTGTCCTTGTTGTTTAGAATAATTACAGAACTTCTTGCTACAATTTCTAGCAATATGACCATATTCCTTGCAACTGTAGCATTGAGTTATACTCATATCACTGCCCTTTCCTTTACCTCGAGCAGTAAATAAAACAGTGACATCATTTTATTTCTTGAAAGCATATTGTGTGACAAGACGTTGCTCTTCACGAAGTAATTCCCTAAAGCAAACATCCAAAGAGGGAGACGGGTCACGATTCATCAAGTTAGAGCGAACACTCTCAAATTCGAAGCGTAATTTCATCAAAAAGTGGTCTCGCTTGCTTTGCTCATGAACTGCATGAATCACTGATAGAGATTTAGTAGGTATTTTGGCATAGACAATATATGTAAACTCAGCCCATAAGTTCTGAAATCCAGAAAAATAATCTTGAACAGAAAGACCTCCTTGAGAGTAATTAGCAATTTCATACTCTAACTGAAAGCGTCTTGTGCTATTATCTTGATTGTAAACCTTTTGTAAGTAATCCCACATGGCCTTAGCTGTCTTGTACGACCTGAGATTAATAACAATAAGAGGGTCAATTGACCCTAGAATCTATGTCATCACCCGAGCATCTTTAATCTTCCATTCACCTAGATTTGTTGCATCAGTAGGAGCAGGATCACTTCCATCTATATGGCCCCATAGTTCTTTGCCGGTGACAAATAACTGAAACTGGAACTCCCAAGAAGAATATATTTTTCCAGTGAAACGAGCATTAAAAGATTCAAAGTGATTTGAATTCATGTTTTTGAATAGCTATGAAAACTACAAAGACTCAAGAAAGCAACTAGAATGACCAAGAACAAAATTCCCAGGTGGTAGGAGTGATTGTCGATGAACAGTCAACCAAAAACTAAGATTTTCAAAAAAAATTAGAAGGAACCACATATGACTCTATGAAACAAGACAGCCAAGAGAAGGCTCTGATACCATGTAAATTTTCTGTTGAATGCCTCTCAAAGTGAGAGTCTTTCCATTATATAGAGAAAATAAAGATTACACATCCCTAAAGATCAGCTATTCTATCTCTACAAATCTGCTATTCAATCCCTCTAAATTTGTCTTGCTATCCCTCCAAATCAGTTATTCTATCACAATATTTATTCCTTTGATTCTACAACAAATGTATATGATCATGCTAATTTATATCACTATATAATTACATTAATATATACAATCATTTAGTTTTCCATCATGCTAACAAGAACGAGTTCTGTATTTGTGTAGATCCTATTTCTGAGGCATCCTTTTTCACAATTAAAGTACATCACGGTGGATTATTTGGGCGTGGTCCGACAAGAGGCTACATAGGGGGAAAAGTTGAATTTTTTGACTATGTAAACAAAACAATGATAAGTTTATCAGATTTAAAAAATATTGCTGAACAATGTGGTTATGAGAAGGAGTCTGTGGTGTTCTGGACAAGTGTGGTTTAACCCTTTATATTGTTCGGTTAGTTGGTAGCAACATTGAAGTAGCTAAACTTGCTACTTGCATTCCAAAGGACAGGGTGATTGAGATATATTTTGAACATTTGATTTTCTATCATGATGATCATCAACATTGCGAGAAGACGGGAGTGGATTTTTTGCCAATAAGTGATACATAAGCAAATAGTGATGATTCTCATGATGATGATTTTGAAGATTTTGATTATTCATTAGAGAAAGATGATATATTATTTTCTAAATATATTGATCCTTCTATTGAATCTTTTGGGATCAATATAAATCAGAGACATGAGAAAAATGATGAAAATCAAGATTATGTAAATGAAAAGATGCAGAACGTGGAGGGTGATTCATATTGTTTATATTATGATGATACAGGGAGTTTAAATAGTGATTGCGATTCTGAAAATGAATATTCTAACTTTCTGAAGCACAATCCAAAAACGGATGCCCTTAATCCCAAATTGGAGTTGGGAATGATATTCGGTAATAAGAAATAATTCAAAGAAGTTGTGATTGCAAATCAAGCCAAAACAGGAAAACCAATTGAGTAAATCAAAGATGATAGAAGAAGAGCAAGGGCCAAATGCAGAAAAAATGGATGTAATTGGATGATATTGGGTTCATCGATGCAAAGGGACACATCTTTTCAAATAAAGACATTTTTCCCCAAGCATACTCATTTTGGGTGAAATTATAATAACAAAAATATCACTTCCAGTTGGATTGCAAGTAGGTATGTTATTTACTATTGGTTTACCATTTTTTCTGTTGTATTGCTGTTTGTTTTTTGTTGTTTTCAGCTTCGATCTCGATTAACTGATTGATTTTCTATTTAGAATAGTATTTTATTATAAATATAGCTCAAAGAGACTGTGGTGAAATATGTAGAATGGGATGTCAAAGGCAATTGATAGTTCCCCAAAAGTATCCTTATCCTATTCCTCTAGGATATTTATGATATTTAAAATTACCTTCTAAAACTGATATTCCTACTACTATTTGCTTTGCATTGAGCTATGGAAGTGAACAGTGTGCCACTGGCCCTCTGAATTTCTTGGTTATCAAAAGAGAGATGTGACCAAACCAAGGATTTTGTTAGAACTTTTTCCAGTCCATTTGCGACTGAATTCTTCCTTTTAAGTTTCTAATGTGTCTCCATGGCCACACTCAATATTTTTATAGCATATGCTTTGATATCACTTACACTTCAAATAAAACAGATAAATAACATATGTATTGGTTTTTTAGGAAACAAATAACATGGATTCTTCTCTAACTTGTTTGTTGTTTTCTAATTATCTTTTAAATTAAACTCAAAAGTATCTTATATTGCACCAATATGGTGTTTGAAGTAACTTATGTTTTCTTTATTATTTATTTTGTTTGCTTCATGTTAGGAAGACACTGGTTCCCTATGATTAGGTACTTTACTGACTTTATAAATAGAATTTCTTATTATATTTGTCAATAGTGGAAAGAGGGAAGGTAGAGTCTTTGTACTGAGCATTAATGTAAGACTTTAAACCATTGTCCAAAAAAAATGTCAACAATGTCGCACATGAAAAGTGTTAATTCTATTGATTTCATCCAATTCCTTTGGCACCTCTGCATTATACGATAGCTAGGAACAGAGATTTCGAACTTCTGTTATCATTGCATTGAAGTCTCTATGATGACACTTTTAATTATAAGCACCTTATTGACCGTTGATAAATCATGTTTCTAGCGGCACCTCGCAGAACTAAGCAAAAATCTCTCTTCAGGCCAACATGCTTGGTGTATTTCTTATTAACATGAGCCTAATTGTCTCATATAACTGCATCATCATTGCTAATTTCTTCTCCAAATTGCTTCTCAAGAGGTCTCCAGAATTGCCAACGACTGCGCATTTTCTAAATTGTTGAGTGTTATTAGCTTCTTTATATGAGTTATATGAGCAGTCAATTCCAACCCTCAGTTAGGGACGCCGTTGCTAAAGGTTAAACTGAAAGTGGGACAGAGTAAATTATTTTTCTGTACAAAAGTATGAAAGAAGAGTCCGACCATGAGCTATTATCTATAAAGATGAAGAAATCAATTTACAGTATATGGAGATTTTGGGGGGAAAGCCATGTGCTTAGCACATGTTGTTCTTTCTGTTAGTTTTTAACAGTAGTTATCAGAAAGGATACTTATGCAAGTTTTGGGATAGTAGAAGGATGTTTTTGGTCCACAATTATACCATAAGGATGTATCCTAAGTTTGGGTTATACTTGAGGGATGGTTTTAGCCAAAAACTCAGGAAATATACCACAACAACTTTTTGCTCTCTCATCCCTCACAAATATTTATGTATCTTATAACTCTTTGACATGTCCATTACCGTTCTATATTAGTAACTGAAGTTATCTTACTTATCTTGATTATTCTAACAATAATTTTTTGGGGATGATTCCACAAACTCTTGGAAAATGCTTGGCCTTGGGGGATTTATTTGAAGGGAAACTCCCTCCAAGGGACCATTCCCAATTTAAAAGATCTTCCGGATCTCCAATCCTTGGATCTTTCCCAAAATAATCTATCAGGGTCAATTCCTCACTTCATTGCAAGTTTTACTTCCTCACTCTACTTGAACTTATCTTTTAACAATTTAGATGGTGAGGTTCATGTCACCGGAATATTTTCAAATTTGAGTGCAGATGTATTAAACTAGACCTCTGAGCTTTTTGGTGGGATTCAAGAGCTGCATTTACGACCTTGTGTTTATCAAAAGACACAGAAGAAGCATGTACTTCCCTCAAGCATGATACTTCACAGAATGAATATCATAATATGTTGCCTTTTCACTTCATTATCTTCACCACGAGTGCCAAACACCCATGATCCACTATGATATAAAACCACAGAACATTATTCTTGATGAAGATCTCACAACTCATTTGGGTGATTTTGGTTTGGTAAGACTCATTCTTGATGAAGATCTCACAGCTCAGTTTAGCTCACTTAGAGTTAAGGGAACCATTGGCTATGCAGCTCCATGTAGTGTTCCTAGGTTAACAAAAACTATGAAATTAAATTTCTTCAAACAATAGTTGTTTATTTATAAGCTAAATTTGCTTGTTGCAGAATACTGCATGGTAAGTAAGGTCTCCGCTTTAAGAGATATGTACAGTTTTAGGATTCTCACATTGGAGATATTCACTGGAAGAAGACCCACAGACACTTTGTTCCAAGCAAGCTCTAGTCTCCACCACTTTGTCGAAACAGCATTGCCAGAGAAAGTTATGGTGATTCTAGACAAAACAACTTTTCATGGTGAGATGAGTAAAGCAACCAACATCAAAGAATACTGGGGCAGTATCAAGAAAGAAGAAATGGAATGCTTGGTTAGCATACTTGAGATTGGTGTTGCATGTTCAGCTGAATCTACAAGAGACAGATTGACCGTGACACAAGTTTACAGTAAGTTGACACTAATAAGAAAAATATTTCTGCAAAGGGGAGATTGAGGCCACATGTTACAAGTGAAAGCATTGGATTTCATCTAAAATGGTTTAAATTCTGTCTACTTGGTAAGAATGCTAACATTCTGTCCAGCATGCAGAAGAACTAAGGTAGTGTCAGATTTCTTGTTACTTTATGGATTTAGTCTAGAAACATCAGATATTAGTTCTTAATATCTACATCAGATAATACATTTCATTCATGAATGTAAAGAATAAGATGTTTTAGGAGATCATAAGGCAGGATCAAATGGTCATGGTGAGAATGTTCCTAAAAGGTTGTGATTCTAGACACAGATGAGGTATTCTAGTCCCAAAGTTGGACCATCATGATCAATACTTGGAGGGTTAGTGAGAACATTGTTGATCTTTGCATTGCTGCCTTAGCTTTGCTTGTCGTTTGTCCTTGTCCTTTATTTGAATACCAATGCCATGCTCACATGGCATTGTTTAGCCTTCATCTTGTCAAGTCCTCACCAAGTTGCCTTGCCCTCAAGTCCTTGGTCCTCACTTGCCACTTTGGAATCAAGCCTTGGTGCCATTGCGCACACCTTAGCTTTGTCAACCGTCCGTCGCCAACTTAGCCTTGCATGTTTGTTTCCTTGGCTTATGCAAGTGACAAGGTCAACATGCTTTAAAAACCTTGTATATGCTGCCATTTAGCTGAGTGACTTAGATCAGGATGTCTTAGTAAGGATGTAATATAATTTATCATCTGCGGGATAACCCATTTTCCATTACATAAAAATAAAATAATTATCGTCAAACATATGGTTCTCAACTTATGACTTATAGCTTTGAACTTATAAATCTAAAAAATTCTATCAGACTTTAAGGGGATCATAAAGGCAGGATTAAAGGGTCATGGTGACAATGTTCCAAAAAGGTTGTGATTTTCCTTCCAGATTCTAGACGCACATGAGGTATTCATGTCCTATAGTTGGACCATCATGATCAATACTTGAAATATGCAGCAGTTTCCCCAAAAAAAAGTTTATTTTCACATTCAAAATGCATATAGGGAAACCCTAAAAGAAAATTCAAACAAGTTAGGCATGCTCAAGTGATTGAACATTTCCACCATTAATTGGTATGTAGGTTCGAGTGTACAGTTGAGACCGATTTGTGAGAACAATGTTAATCCTCCTAATAGGGTGGTGGGATGGAAAAGAAAGAATTAGTTTTTAACTACTCCCTGAATCTTCTCTTTGGTCATCTAAAGAAGAATTAGAAGTTAATCCTGACTTTAAGTCTCATTTAGAACATCGCAAGAACTAAACTCAGGACTGTCAATGAGTATAGCATCTTCTCTCTTTGTATCACTTTTGAGCCAGTAAAAAGAATCACAACAATAAGTAGGTGGACTACTGAGGGATAAAAAACAGAAATTATTTCTCAGTTGGATTTCATCGCTGCGATGAAAGTATATCAAGCTAAGTAAGCCTGAAGGTGAAGTAAGAATTCAACTAACATAAAATCCAGTCTTGTTAAAAAAAAATTGGAACAAAATAAAAACAGCACATATGACGATGCTTGATTGACAAAGCAAATTTTGAATGGCAGATTTGCCAAACATCTTCCCCTGGTGATGATAAAATCATTCATTTATTCAAAATGCATATAGGAAAGAAGGTTTTTATTCAAAAATGCATATAGGAAACCATGCCTACTATGTCTATTACAATATTCAACTATGCCCTCAATCTTCCAGAAAGAACAAATTATGTCATGTTTGAAAATAAAGTAATCATGGTTGAAGATAGTGAAGGGCAGAAAGCCAAGTCTATTACAATGTTTCTTCTTCTTAACCTCCTCTTTCTCATGCTGCTGCTTCTTCTTCTTCTAATGTATCTGGACATAGTTGGATACAAAATTTGATAAGAATTAGAGATGATATAAATTTGTTTAAAGCAAAAAAGCGGACCTAGAAATTAGAAAATGCCACTGAAGTCAAACAAAGAAGGCACACAATATCTCTGTGGAAATGTCTATTGGCTCAGTTGAGGTGTTTTAAACATAAATTTGGAAGGAATGGCTAATCCTGACCTTGAATCTCATTTAGGACATCACAAGAACTAAAATACAAAATTGAAGTTAAACTTACTTGTACCTTCGATGATAAATCTTCTGATGTTATCCAACTTTTCAGCAATATACGACTGTTGAGCAGTCGTTACATGATTGGAGGGTGTCTTATGGACACAAGCTAATGTTGGGTGGAAGCAATACATGGGATAATCAACTGTGTCCAGAACTGCAACATTTTTGTACACATTGATGTTGGTATCATACTCGTATAGATCATGATATTGTGTTGGGGGACGTCGTACCAGAAAAGACACTTGCTTGCTGTCGATCCAGACTGGAAAGCCGATAATATTGTCATCCGGACCTAAAACAAAGTTGTCCAAAGTGTGGGAAACCCTCCAACAACTGCTTGTTCTATCATAAGTGCCAATGACAATGTACTTTCTGAAAATGCATACAAGGGTAAGTAAATCTTTCGCCCTCCCTAGCCATATATCGCTACCACTCATATCCCTACTAGTCAAAAAATTTCCATAGCTGAGAACAAAATGATCAATAAACTCCGGACGGTCGATAAGTACAGCCTCTTTTTTCTTTGTATCAAGAGCTAGAACACTACCGTCACTTCTGAGAAAATAGAGAGAATCATGCCAATAAACAGGTGGACTACCGTAAGGTAAGGATATGAAACTATTGGTTCTCATTTGGATTTCATGCCACAAGCCAGATCGCTCTGATGAAAGTAAGTGAAATTTGTAGAACAAGTTGGAATTTTCCACAAGGTTACTTATGGTTACCAATTTGTATTGATCTGAATTAGGGTAATCAACCACTAGGCCTGTCTTTTTTAACTCATTTCTAGGAGAATTCGGATATGGAATCAATTGATGCTCTCCAGTTAAGGGATTGAAAACACAGTAACACCTAATTCTCTCAAACTCAAAGAGAATCAGACCATTACATGAGCCCAAAATCTCTACTCCAAAACATAGCGTCGTCACAGATTGAGTGATAGGGTTAAAGCAAATTTTTGGGAATTGTCTGATTAATCTCCCATTATGTACTAAATAGATGAGTTGTGTAGAAGTGACTTTTTGGCGTTGGAACAATATTTTGGAAAATTCAGGATGAGATATCCTACCTTTAAAATTCTTGGATAGAATTTTACATTGAACAACAAACTTCAAGGGACAGCGGGAGATGATGTCCATAACTATATCATCTGGCATTTCTACACTCGCTGATAGACCACTGTGTTCCTCTTCTCTGTTGCCGTTTCTCATGCCCTTAATTCTTTCTATTCTCTTTTTCGAGTCTATTAACTAAGATAACAAATGTTTTATAACCCTAAAGCAAGTTGGTGTTAATAGTATAAAACTTTATTAGGGAAATCTCCGAAGTGATTCGGTAGATTCTGCTGAACAATCAATGAACTAGATATATATGTGGACCTATAATAAATCATCTCATTAAGAAACAATAAATAATATATATTGTTCAAATTAATTATATCCAGCTTAAGAGTATAAGTGTGTTTAGTCAATTTGTGAATTTGGTTTATATAAGGATATGACACTTCAAGTCCATATAAGCAGAATATTAGTTCATTCTCCAACAGATGTGGAACTCTAACACCCGCCTTCACGCGCCAAGCCCAAGCCCAAGCCCAAGCCCAATTGAACAATGTATCAGAAGTTCAAATAGATATGACTCTTATATCATGTAAAGATATGAGACTGCAACACCAAAAACTAGCTCTTGGGAAGGATTATTACTTAAGTCCATACAAGGTTCATCTTCATTTAGGCTCCCGCTCCATGTTGGGTTGAGCGTGAAACGGGGCGTTAGAGTCCCACATTGATTGGGGAATGAAATGGTTTGCTTATATGGATTTGAACAATCTTCCTCTCATGATCAAGATTTTGAGGTTAAGTTAGACCCAAGTACCATATCTTTACATGGTATGATAGCGAAGTTCATCCCCATTTGGGCTCCCCTTTGAGGGTGGATGGTGTGTTAGAGTGAGTAAGAGCCCCACATTAGTTGGGAATTGGACTGGTGGTTTGCTTATATGATTTGGACAATCCTCTCTTCATGAGCTAGATTTTGGGTTGAGTTAGGTTAATGTGCTATATCTTTACATTTTATATACTCCGTATAAAAACACTTATTTCTATTTGGTCCTATTTGATACATTTATAATGTACCATACATATATTTCATCAGCTCACTAGAACAAATAAAGGATTTAGTTGTAATAGTATAATTGTTACTATAATATATTTAGCAATATTAATATGATTATTTACAGCCAACACTTTATATAAATGTCGCTTAAGGCTTTAACGACACTATATGCAATAACATTAACCCAATTGCCGCTAAATGTTCAGTGGGAGCCTAAGGAGAGATCTGGGAAAGGAGACCACATTGAAGGAGCGTCTAACTTGAAACTATATATTGTATCACTATTGTCATTAAAAAGAAAATTTATTGTCACTAAATATATCTTTTGTTGTAGTAACTTGAACTACTGCAAACTAGCTCCTCCGCTAGACCTGCTTATAAGGACCTGGTTTTCTTTTATATTTTGTCAATCATCAAAACATAATAGCAACTCAGCTCAACACAACACAAGTACTTTTGGTTCTATATGGAGAAAAAAAGGTCATAGATTAATAATCCAACTTTCGCAGATTTTTATGTTAATTGTTAAGTGGAAGTCTCTAATTTCTATTTGAAAAAAGAAAAGGTTCAATCAAATGGTGTCAAGCAAATCTTGAATGGAAGATTCGCCAAAAATCTTCACCTGGCAATGCTAAAATCTTTCATTTATTGGAATTCATCACTTGAAATGTGCAAAAAATGAAAGAAGATTTTCTTCAAAATGCAGAAACATGTCTATTACAATATTTAACTATGTCCTCAATCTCCTAGAAATAACAAATTAAAGTCATTTTAAATATTGAAGGACAGAAAGTCACCTCTATTACAACATTTCTTCTCCTCATCCGACTGCTTCTTCTTGTTCTCCTCCTCTTCTTCTTCTGATGATTCTCCTGATGAAATTTCTTCACTTGACAAAGTTATATACAAAATTTGAGAAGAACTAGAAATGATTTAGACTTGTTGCAATTGGCTCAGTTGAGATGTTTTAAACATAAAATTTGAAACTTTAAGTCTCATGGACACCACAAGAACTAAAATACAAAATGGAATAGAAACTTACTCGTACCTTCGTCCATTGATGATAAATCTTTTGATGTCATCCAAGTTTGCAGCAATATACGCCTGATCAGCAGTCATTACATTATTGGAGGGTGTCTAATGGACACAAGCTAACGTTGGATGGAAGCAATACATGGGATATATAATTAACTGTCTCCAACACTACAACATTTTTCGTACTCGTATAGATCATGAAATTGTGTCCAGCGACGTTCTACTACCAGAAAAGACACTTGTTTGCTGTCGATCCAGACTGGAAAGCCAATAATAATTCCTCAAGGACCTAAAACTAAGTTGTCCATATTGTGGGAAACCCTCCCTAGACATATATCTTCACCTGTCAAAATTTTACCGTAGCTTATATCATAATGATCAAGAAACTCAGGATGGTCAATTAGAATAATCTTTTGTATCAAAAGCTAGAAGACTACCGTTACTTCTGAGTGAATAAAGAGAAACACGGCAATTGACAGTAAAGATAGGAAAGTATTGATCTGCATCCGGGTAATCAATATGCATAGGGTGAAGTCGTCATCGCAGATTGAGTGATTGGGTTTAAGGAGATTGTGGAATTATCTGAATGCTGACCCATCATCTCTCATTAAGTAATGTATTGTTTACAATTATTGGACAACCAAAGAATGCATCGGAAGCAATAAAAAAATGGAGATTTTTGTAATTGGGAAAATCACGACTCTTTTTGTAATTGGAGAAACTTCCTGATAGGACCCAAAAGCCCCAACTCAGATCAAACTTTTCAGCCCATATTTTATATATCAAAATCTGTTTTTAAAAAATAGCCCAAATCCGCTCCAAATTAGCTGAAACCCTAATCTATTTTCTGAACCAGCAAATAACTCGTCCGTTTCTCTATTTCAGCTAAGGACAGAGATCACCAGTTCTGTTTTGGTGCAATATTCATCTTTTCCTAAGGAAAAAAATTAGACGCTACTTCATCTCCCTCATCCATATTTGAAATCTCTAATGAAGAATCATAGACAGATTTTTGAATTCAAACTGCCATTTTTCAATCAAATCCAGCCCAAAATTGCAATCAGAATAACCTAGTTCGTCATTATAAATAGCAGGTCTTGTATTCATTTTGTAGACGCCTTTTGCCCCACCACACCTGATTCTCTTAAAAACATCTACTCTGCTTAGTATTTGTGCTAATAGAGGTCATATTATATTCTGCTCGAAATCGTTCAGAAGAGAGTTTTAAGAAGGAGATTGGAGTAGATGCCGGACTCGCTCTAGCTCTCATTCACTGCCCGCAACAGGTGACATTAAACTGTTATTCGTATCATAAGAAAATCACGACTTGCCATTAACATTACTTACTTAGCTAAAATTATATGTGACTACAAAATCGTTCGAGTTCTATATAGATCTGAAGCCATATTCCTTTCAGGTTTTACTCATCATTTATTTAAGAAATGGTTTCGTTTCGTTAGGTGAATAAATCTTCACTTGAAATCAGTATGTCGGTCCAAGTTAAATGTTTATTTGATGACTTTATATGATGAAATTTTGCAGCTCATGTACTCATATGTAAAAGTATGTTTAAAAGAGATCGAGTGTTGTTCTTGCTAAGTTAGAAATGTTACATTTTTTCTAAAAAAAAATTAGTGTAAGAAAAATCATGATCCTAGGCATGCTCGGTAGATTCCTAACTTATCTCTATGCCCACAAAAAATATAGATTTTAACATCTTTCCCTAATCCATTAGTTAGTAGAGTTTCCTTCTAAATTATTTAGTGATGGCCGGGTAAAATGTGGAAAAATCAGAGTTTTATTGGTTTGGTTTGGTTTATAAATTTAAAAATACGACACAAATGATTTGGTTTGATATTTGAAAAACCCGAACCAACCCGACCATGTACACCCCTATTGAAAAGTAATGTTTTTTTAGCTTAAACTTGTTGAACTTCGGTATTAATTTTGTGCTTAAAAGACATGAATGGTGGCTTGGCTGTTTTGAGTTTGGTTTAAAGTTACCAATTGCGGGAGACATATCTCGATAGGCATTTGCGCATTTTTCGTGTTTTGGATGGCATATTTATTTTACGACTTTACTTAGCGAGTTAGCTCTATATTTGATTTATTCACTATCATTTAAAGTTGAATCATCTTACTAATTTCCTTACTCTCTCTTTATTTACATGAACACTTTCGGAGCTAATTGGAGTCTTCATAAAAGACTTTTACCGAGCAAGAAGTCTCATTTCAAGACTCATCACCATTGCTAGATTTGAAAGCATGCATCCTCTCTCCCACTTTGTGTCTCCCGCTTCTCAAAAGCTCATGCAAATAGACATGGCAAAGTAGCAAAGAAATCTGGAAATCTACTCCTTTCTTTTCTTTTTTAGTCATTACTTTATTATGTTCGTGTTCTTGCCATATTTTGACTTTGTATTATATGACACATATTTGCTCTTTGCCCTTTCTACCTTTTTTAGACTAGCTACTTTAGTCTTTAACATATTAGTTATGTTGGGTCTCGTGGAATTTTCACGTTTTTGACAAACCGTTTAAAAAATAGATTAATTACACCTAGATTAGATCCATTAAGTTTTAAAAAAAAAATTGACTAAACCCCTATACTAAAAAGCTTTTGGTTATGAAATGTCTAATGAGCAAGTTTTGTTGAAAGTTTTAAACCATTCCAAAAAAGGGGACGTGAAATTTTACTAAAGATGGATAAGTTTTCAATTGGTTGGATAAAGGTTTCTTTGATCTACTTTGGTTTTATTACTTTTCTGATTTGTTGCAAAATATGAGGGATATTATTTTCAAGATACATATCACAAGTATTTATAACATATTCCTTTTAAATTTGCTCTTTTTATTTTTTTTAATTAATTAACCTAAGTTTTGACCGGCTAATCATTTTTAACGGATTTTAAATAATGTGTCTTCCTTTTAGGATAATTAAAAGTCTTACCTAGAATTCCATAAGGATAAACAATAATTCAAACTTAACTTAGAATTACTTTAGCAAAATAGTTGTCCCAATTCACTAATATGTTGTACATCGTTTGGCCTCGAGTTAAAATGGATTATAACATTAAGCATTTTTTTTTATAAATAAGGCAAAGTATATGAAGAGATTGACCATGGATGAGTTCAATAGTACTAGAAGCTCAAAGGAGCATACAATAATTGTAGCATGAATGCAGTTAAAAAAAATGATTATCAAAAATCAAAAGTGCTAAATTCATAAGTATAATTTATTATTTAACAAGAGGTAGTGACTTTTTTTATTAATAAAGAGTATAATTGTTAGTTATTTTTTTATGGGCATTTTCGTAAGATGATGATGATGATAAAAGATTTAGTTTCTCAATTTTAGCTTATTTATAACGGTAAAGATTGTCATATATTTTTATTGATTGTATTGATTTCTTTCTTGATTCTTATTCATAACTGTAAATATTGTCATTTCTTTTTGATTGATTGTATTGATTTTCTTTCTTGATCCTTATTCATTACGGTAAAGATTGTCATTTATTTTAATTAATATTTGTTTATTTCTTTCCTATCGTTATGTTCCACCCTCTTGTATAGATACCCTATTCATTATTAATAAAATCATCTCTTTGCCCGCATTTAAATCAATACAAATTGGTAATCATCAATATGTTGGCTAAAAATTCCAACTTGTTCTACAAATTTCACGTACTTCCATAAGAGTGATCTGATTTATGGCTTGAAATCCAACTGATAGGGAGTACTTTCAACTATTTGGTCTTTGGTAGTCCACTTGTTTATCGGTGCAATTTTCTATATTGTCTCATAAGTGACAGTAGTGTTCTACCTTTTGATACAAAGAGAGTAGAGGATATACTAGTTGACTGTTTTGAGTTTATCGATCATTGTGTTCGCTTCAATCAATCATAGTGATGGCACAAAAAGATCAATAACCTCAGGATGGTCAATTAGTAATAGCCTCTTCTCTCTTTGTATCAAAAGCTAGAACACTAATATCACTTATGAGTCAATAATTGTGCCAATAAGCAGGTGGACTACTGAAGGACATAGAGTTGAAAGTATTGCTTATCAGTTGAATTTCACGTCATAAAAAGGATCATGTTGTAGGTGATCAAGATGTTACAGGAATTATCAACGCTATGCTACTTGGACCTGATAACGGAAATATACAGCCAGCGAGACTCGATCATCAATGAGGTATGTGATGAACAAGCTGCTGAGGTTGAGGATACAACAAATTTGTATGGGGAATATGAATTGAGAGGATGTAACCAGCAGAATGAATTGGACACTACTAGATATATAGTATGCATCAAACTATTAAATGTGTTAATTAGCTCTAATTCTTTTCTGATTGTTGTTTAGTTTTCTTAATTCCCAATATATATAAGTGGGTGCAGAAACTCTTTGCTAGTTTATTATTTGTGTACGTTTAGATATTTATTAATGCATCATCCACGTATTATATTTCCGGACAAATTGTAGCTACAATTATCGTTAAGCCCCCAGGAAAAAAAAAGGAATAGAGAAGAGGATGTAGGCATTGATGTCTATCTTAAAACTATGTTAAAGCAATACAAATTTTGCAATACATGTTTACACAAACTATTCTGAATTTCTGAATCAGTGAACTTATAGAGAAAAGTTGGGGAGTTGACTCAAATAGAACAGTCTACAGTTAGTCAGCCCAACTCTTGATTAAGGAAAAGATTAGTTGATATGTCCTTACCTTGCACCAGAAGTTTGTGACTTTTTCAAGAGCTGAATAATTCTTAATGCATATTATAAAGAAAAGATTAGGTGGATCAAGCACCAAAGTCTGTATCAATATTGAAGAAAATTGCTACCAAAATATTTTTCTGTCACTATGTCATTGGCAGCTTGTTTATAATTGTCCATATTTGTCAATTTTAGTCATTTTTTTGTCAATATACCATGCAGTGGTGCTCCAATACCAATAACAACATTTCAGAGAGGTATCATATTTTGGTTTTTGACATTTTGCAGAATGGAAATTTTCGCAGTAAGTTTTAACTTCCACACCTTTCCGGCTATCCATACTGTGTTTCTTGTGTTTCTATTATCATTTTCTCTCCAACAGGCTGCATCTTCTGCTTTTCTTGGCAATGAAACTGATAAACTTGCCTTACTTGGATTCAAGTCCCAAATAACTGATGATCCATCAAGAGTTTTCGTCTCTTGGAATGATTCTGTTCATTTCTGTCAGTGGACTGGAGTAAAATGTGGTCTGAGACACGGAAGAGTCATCCGTTTGAATCTCGAAGGGATGAGGCTGGCAGGTATGATCTCAGGTCATCTAGGAAATCTCTCTTTTCTTAATTCACTTGACCTCGCAGAAAATGCCTTCCATGACAAAATTCCTCAACAACTCAGCAGGCTGTCAAGGCTTCAAAACCTGAATTTGAGTTTCAACTATCTAACAGGGGAAATTCCAGTTAACCTATCACATTGTGTTAAGCTCAAGAACCTTGTACTGGACCACAACACTCTTGTGGGACAGATTCCTTACCAAGTTGGATCTTTAACGAAGTTAGTGAAACTGTCTCTCAGAAATAACAACCTGACAGGACTCTTTCCAGGTTCTATTGGAAATCTTACATCTTTAGAAGAGTTGTATTTATCGTACAACAATCTAGAGGGACAAGTGCCAGCTTCTTTAGCTCGATTGACCAAGTTGAGGCTTCTTGGATTGTCAGTAAATAGCTTATCTGGGGAGTTCCCTCCTCCGTTGTACAATTTGTCATCACTAGAACTAATATCACTTTCCTTTAACAACTTTTCTGGTAATCTCAGATCCGATTTAGGCAACTACTTCCCTAATCTCCAAATACTTTACTTGGCGAAATGTCAATTCATTGGTTCCATACCGTCCTCTTTGGCCAATGCTTCAAAATTGCTAGAGCTTGATTTTCCTATAAACAATTTCACTGGAAATATACCCAAGGGTTTTGGTAACTTGCGGAATTTGTTGTGGCTCAACGTTTGGAGTAACCAACTTGGACATGGTAAGCATGATGACCTTGACTTTGTAAATTCTCTTACCAACTGCAGCAGTCTACAAATGCTCCATTTTGGAGACAACCAGTTTGTAGGTACATTACCTCATTCAACAGTCAACCTTTCTAGTCATTTACACAGCCTACTCTTCTACGGAAACAGAATTAGTGGAAGCATACCCAGAGAGATCTCAAACCTTGTGAATTTGAATCTACTCGAGATGAGTAACAACAATCTTACAGGTAGCATCCCATATTCTATTGGAAGACTGACAAACTTGGGAGGTCTCAACTTTGGTAACAATCTCTTGACAGGGGTCATCCCTTCTTCAATAGGAAACCTCACCGAACTCGTCTATCTTTATTTTGGACTTAACAGGTTAGAGGGTAACATACCTTCAACTTTAGGAAACTGTAGCCAACTGCTAAAATTGGGTATTTCTGAAAACAGCCTAACAGGAACTATACCACAGCAACTTTTTGCTCTCTCATCCCTCACAGATATTTATGCATCTTATAACTCTTTGAGTGGTCCATTACCGGTGTATATTGGTAACTGGAGTCATCTTACTTATCTTGATTTTTCTCACAACAATTTTTCGGGGATGATTCCACGAATTCTTGGAAAATGCTTGGCCTTGAGGGAGATCTATTTGAAGGCAAACTCCCTTCAAGGGACCATTCCCAATTTAGAAGATTTGCCGGATCTCCAATCCTTGGATCTTTCCCTAAATAATCTATCAGGGCCAATCCCTCACTTCATTGCAAATCTTACTTCGTTACTCTACTTGAACTTATCATTTAACAATCTAGAGAGTGAGGTTCCTGTCACCGGAATATTTTCAAATTTGAGTGCAGATGCATTAATCGGGAACTCCGGGCTTTGTGGTGGGATTCAAGAGCTTCATTTTCAACCTTGTGTTTATCAAAAGACACGGAAGAAGCATGTACTTGCCCTCAAGTTTATTTTGGCAATTGTTTTTGCTGCTTCATTTTCAATCCTGGGCTTGTTAGTTGTTTTCCTTTGTTGGAGAAGAAATTTGAACAATCAACCAGCACCAGAAGATAGGTCTAAATCTGCGCATTTCTACCCCAATATTTCATATGAAGAGCTCCGCACTGCAACTGGTGGATTTTCTTCTGAAAATCTTATTGGCTCTGGCAGTTTCGGGACTGTTTACAAGGGAACTTTTGCCTCTGATGGAATGGTTGTTGCTGTCAAGGTACTCAAACTCCAGCATGAAGGTGCTTCAAAAAGCTTCATAGCAGAATGCCAAGCATTAAGAAGCCTTAGGCACCGGAACCTTGTCAAGGTCATCAGTGTATGCTCAAGTTCTGATTTTAAGGGAAATGAGTTTAAAGCTTTAGTCTTTCAGTTCATGCCAAAAGGGAACTTGGACGAATGGCTACATCCGGAAAAGGAGATACATGAGAAGAGTAGCTTGACCATACTTCAGAGAATGAAAATCATAATAGATGTGGCGTCTGCACTTCATTATCTTCACCATGAGTGCCAAACACCCATGATTCACTGTGATATAAAACCACAGAACATTCTTCTTGATGAAGATCTCACCGCTCATTTGGGTGATTTTGGTTTAGTGAGACTCGTTCCTGAATTCAGTAATGGATCGGATCTACATCAGTTTAGCTCACTTGGAGTTATGGGTACCATTGGCTATGCAGCTCCAGGTAACGTTTCTATGTAAACAAAAACTGTGAATATACGATATGGTTTTTGTAACAATAATGGTTTATTTATAAAATGAATATGCTTGTTGCAGAATATGGCATGGGTAGTAAGGTCTCCATTGTAGGAGATATGTACAGTTTTGGGATTCTAATATTGGAGATATTCACTGGAAGAAGACCCACAGACACTTTGTTCCAAGCAAGCTCTAGTCTCCACCACTTTGTCGAAACAGCGTTGCCAGAGAAAGTTATGGAGATTCTAGACAAAACAGTTTTTCATGGTGAGATGATGAGTAAAGAAACCAATGGAGAAGAATACAGGGGCAGTATCAAGAAAGAACAGATGGAATGCTTGGTTGGCGTACTTGAGATTGGAGTTGCATGTTCAGCTGAATCCCCAAGAAACAGATTGACCATGTCACAAGTCTACAGTAAGTTGACACTAATAAGAGAAAAGTTTCTAGGTGCCACAGGTTACAAGTGAAAACATTGGGATTTGATCTAATATTGTATTCATTCTGTCTATTTTGTAAGAAAACATCAGATGCTTACATTCTGTCTATTTGGTAAGCATTGGATTTGATGTAAAACTTGAAGTCGCGGTAGTATTTTCATCATGCAGAAGAAGTAAGGTAGTATCTGATTTATTGATACTTAATGGATTTAGTTTAGGAACATCAGATATTAGTTCTTAACTTGTACATTAGATGCATCTAACAAACCACGGAAAGGTAGACGCAACTTTGAGGTTTGAATTAGCAAATCAATAAACACGACAATACTAAAAGTGTGTGTAATCAAAGATTAACTACTATCCAAAATATGATTCTATTGATAACAGGCAATTGTCAAGTTATTAGTATACCCTGAGGTCACTGCGAACTGAGAATCATACGATAATTTGAACCAGAAATTCACTTACAGTAACAGTCAGTTTTCTTCTTCATCCAGTCATTAAGGGCTTCTTCTACGGACTTGGTATTGGCATTCGGGTTATAGAAATCTGAATTTCTTCAACAGGGAACAAATCATCGTATTTCCTAGGCTTAATAAATATCGTCGGAACGGCTTGTTGTTCAGATCGTGAAAATACAACTATTTTATTGGTAATATACATACCATTGGAATTCAAATTCTATTACTACAATCGCTCCACACTCATCTAACTCTAACTTTTTCTCTTATCAATTTAATCAACACAAGTTCTGTTGTTAATTGGATTTTAATTTTAATAATTTCACCCCGGAAACCTATTGGAAAAGACACAACTTGAACTTGATCTTGATCTTTTTGGAACAGAAATTCCGAGAAGAAGAGACGGTTACAGAATATCAGTAGCAGTTACGTAGAAGTTGGATTCAAAAAACAACGGTTGGAAACTGAAACGACTTATCCTTTCATAAAAGAATGAAACGACACACTCTTTCATTTAAAATTAACCGTAGAAGTTGGTTATAAATAGGACTCTTTTACTTGACCAGAATTCCAACGTAACCAACATTAGAGAGGAGAAGAAAATATGGCCAATAATGAAAAACGTGGTTTGGATGCCCTTAGGGATAAAATCTCCCTCTTGCCCTTGAAGGTAGTTGTTCAAAGTAAACTTCTGTCAAAGGATGTTAGAGATATGATTTCTCATGATGCTGAATTTGCCCAACTTTTGTTCAATCGTCATAAAGACTCTACTACCCAACTCATCTATACAGTATTTGATGGGGCAGAACGAAAAAGATTCTACAAAGTCTCCTTAAACCCAATCACTCAATCTGAGTCGTCTTTACCCGATGGAATTGAGATTCTGGCCTCATGTAATGGTCTCATTCTCATTGAATTTGAACGAGTTAGGTGTTACTGTGTTTTCAATCCCATGACTGGAGAGCACCAATTGGTATCATACCCAGATTCGTCTCCAAATAATATAGAAGATATAGGCCTAGCGGTTGAGTATCCAAATGCAGATCGCTACAAATTGGTAACCGTCTATAAGTTGGAGGAAAATTCCAACTTGTTCTACAAGTTTCGCCTACTTTCATCAGAGCAACCTGCCGTGTGGCGTGAAATCCAAGTGAGGACCATTTCTTTCCTATCTTCACTTGTTTGTGGTCCACATGTTTATTGGGGCGATTCTCTGTATTGGCTCAGAAAAGATGGTAGTGTTCTGGCTTTTGATACGAAGAGAGAAGAGGCTACACTAATTGACCGTCCTGAGTTTCTTGATCTCGATTATGGTAAAATTTTCACTGGTCAGGATATATGGTTAGGGATTGCGCAAGGTTTACTTACCCTTGTATGTATTTTCAGAATGCGCATAGTCATTGCCACTTTTGACAGTGCAAACAGATGTTGGAAGAATTCCCGCACTTTGGACAACTTCATTTTAGATCCGGAAGGCAGTTTCAAGGGCTGTCCAGTCTGGATCGACAGCAAGCAAGTGTCTTTTCTGGTACAAGATCCCCAGACATGGCATTATGATCTATACGAGTATGATACTAATACCAATGTGTACGAAAATATTGCGGTGTTGCCTATAATTAATACTCACATGTATTGCTTCCATCCAACGTTAGCTTCTGTCCATAGCACACCCTACAATGATGCAACGGGTGATCAGCAGACGTATATTGCTGCAAATTTGAATAACATCAATAGATTTATCATCGAAGGTACCAGTTAGTTTCCGTTCAATTTTGTATTATAGTTCTTGTGATGTCCTAAATGAGATTAAAGGTCAGGATTAGCGATTCCTTTCAAATTTATCTTTAAAACATGTAAACTAAGCCTATGGACATTCTCATAGAGATATTGCGTGCCGTCTTTTTTTGACTATAGTGGCATTTTCTAATTTGTAGGTCTGATTTTATACTTGAAACAAGTCTAAATCATTTCTAATCCTTCTCAAATTTTGTATATAACTTTGTCCAGGTATTCCAGCGGTAGTAGAAGAAGAAGATGAATATGAATATGAATATAAAGATGAAGATGAAGATGAAGATGAAGAAGAAGGAGGAGGAGCAGATGAAGAAGCAGGAGGTGGAGCAGATGAAGAAGCAGGAGGAGAAGAAGATTGAGGGCATAGTTAAATATTGTAATAGATGTAATTTCCTGTATGTATTTTGAATAAAAACTTCTTTCTTTCTTTCTTTTATCTGCATTGAGTGATGAATCTGAAATAATATTAGCATCCCCAAGTGACGATGTTTGGTGGGCTTTCCATTCAAAATTTGCTTGACATAATAAGCAAAATGACATAAAAATGACTTCCGTTTTAGAGAATTTATGGAAATGTTAAAAGTGAGAATAGAGCAATTGTAACACCAAACTGCTTATCAATCAATTAGGACATACTACAGATCCACTGCAACTTAAATGCAAACAAAATGCTCTGCAGTCATCTTTGATACTAATCTACTTCAGAAAAAATTACAACACTAATATATGCCTTCGCTACATATTTTGGACAATAAATCATCACCCTCCCTTATCTCGAATCACCCTCTCTTGTATCGAATGCTCCAGGCATGGCACCATAGGTTGAAGCTTCGAGCGTGAATTAGCAAATCAATAAACACAATAATACTAAAAATATTTGTAATCAAAGAAAAACTACTCTCCAAAATAATACATCTATTGCTAACAGGCAATAAGACTCTAAAAGTTACAAGTTATTAGTAAGTTGCCCTGAGGAACTGCAAACTGAAAATCGTAGGATAATTTGAACCTGCAAAAGTGGGCTTTTTTACGGACTCTTTAATTTAATCAACACATTTTTTGTTGTTAATTGCATTTTAATGCACCCCTGAAAGTTGAAACCTATTGGAAATATAAAACTTAAACTTGATCTTTTCGGAACAGAAATTCCGAGAAGAGGAGAGTTTTTGGAGACTGTTGTACAGAAATAGTTTCCTTCTCAGTAAATGTTACGTACAAGTTAGATTCAAATACAACAGTTGATAACCAAAGAATGAAACGACAAATCCTTTCATTTAAAAAACACCTCTTAATTTAAAGGACACAGCCTTTGGTAAAAGTTACCGTAGAAGTTGGATATAAATACGACTCTTAATTTAAACAAAATTCTAACGTAACAAACATGAGAGAGGAGATGAAAAGATCGAAATGTATTATGGATTTTCAGGAAGATATCATTGGGGAGATCATTTCCCGCTTGCCCTTGAAGTTTGTTGTTCAATGTAAACTTCTATCGAAGAATTTTAATCGTATGATTTCTCATCAAGAATTTGCCCAAATTTTGTTCCAACGTCATAAAGATACTTCAACACAACTCATATATTCAAAATATGATGAGAGATTAATCAGTAAATTTCACAAAATCTCCTTAAACCCAATCACTCGATCTGTGACGACTTCATCGTATGACTGAGATTTTGGCCATATGTAATGGTCTAATTCTCTTTTACTTTGAACTAACTATGCTACCAAGTAGGTGTTGTTGTGTTTTCAATCCCTTAACTGGAGAGCACCAATTGATATCATTCCCAAAGTCTCCTGAATATGAGATTGAAAAAACAGGCCGAGTCGTTGATTACCAGAATTCAGATCAATACAAATTTGTAACCATCAGTAAACTGGTTGAAAATTCCAGCTTGTTCTACAAATTTCACCTACTTTCATCAGAGCGATCTGGTTTGTGGCGTGAAATCCAACTAAGAACCAATACTTCCATGTCTTTCTCCAATAATACACCTGTTTATTGGTGTAATTCTCTGTATTGGCTCAGAAGTGATGGTAGTGTTCTAGCTTTTGAGACAAATAAAGAAGAGGCTATACTCATTGACTGTCCTGAGTTTATTGATCATTATGTTCTCAGCTACGGTAAAATTTTGACTAGTAGGGATATGAGTGGTAGCGATATATGGCTAGGGAGGGCACAAGGTTTACTTACCCTTGTATGCATTTTCAGAATATACATAGTTATTGGCACTTATGACAGTGCAAGCAGCCGTTGAAGGGTTTCCCAAATTTTGGACAACTTCATTTCTGGTCTGGACGGTATTGTTATTGGCTTTCCAGTATGGATCGACACCAAGCAAGTGTCTTTTCTGGTACAGAGTAACTCGCCACGGTATCATGATCTATACGAGTATGATGCTAAGATCACCAGGTACAAAGATGTTGCAGTGTTGGACAAAGTTGGTTATCCAATGTATATCTTCCATCCAACGTTAGCTTGTGTCCATAAGACGCCCTCCCGTGATGTAACGGCTGTTCATCAAGCATATATTGCTGCAAGTTTGTATGACATCAGAAGATTTATCATCAAGGGTACCTGTTAGTTTCAGTTCAATTTTGTATTTTAGTTCTTGTGATGTGTTAAATGAGACTTAAGGTCAGGATTAGAGATTCCTTTCAAATTTATGACATTTCCATAGAGATATTGTGTGCCTTCTTTGTTTGACGTCAATGGCGTTTTCTAATTTGTAGGTCTGATTTTTTACTTGAAACAAGTCTAAATCATTTCTAGTTCTTCTCAAATTTTGTATATAACTTCGACCAGGTATGTCCATCCAAGAAGATGAAGAAGAAAGTTCATCAGAAGAAGAAGAAGAAGCATTGTAAAAGACCGTGTCTTTCTGCCTTTCACTATCTTCAAACATAACTTAATTTGTTATTTCTGGGAGATTGAGGAAATATTGGAATTTACATGAATTCGAATAAAAACTTCTTATTTTTTTGCACATTTCAAGTGATGAATTCGAATAAATGAAAGATTTTAGCATCGTCAGGGCCCAGGGGAAGATGTTTGGCGAATCTTCCATTCAAAATTTGCTTGACATAATTTAATTGAACCTTTTATTCTTCAAATTGATATGTAATGATACTACAAATTTGGGATAACTCTGGAAAGTTGCAACCATTTAAGAACACTGTCACCATGACCATTAGATATATCCTTCCTTATGATCTCCTAAAAAGTTGTGATAGAATTTTCCAGTGAACCCGTTGAGCTAGGTTCAGAGCGTCGTTTATATTCAATTACAGCAATGTCTTCATAAGCACAATAGTGAGAAAAACAATGGCATCAAACTGTTTTATATAAGTTGGAACTTATAAGTATGCCTGAAGGTGAATTGAATAACTGTAATTATGCGGTTCTTGGCCGTAAAAAAGTGCAGCAAGAATGTAACTACATACATAGATTCAGTTAGCATTGGAACAAAGTTTAAACAGCACATACGAAGATGCTTGATTGACAAAGACATCGATTGAGAAAAAAAAAAAAGTTTTTTCCCACCTTAGCTCCATGTAACAAACAGAATATTTGATGGAAGGACGGGGAATAAATATCTCTGCTGTCATATAATACACTATTGGTTTTGTATACACTGCTGTCATATATGCATTACTCAGGCCCAAATGGGTTTGTTAATTAAATAACTGGAATGCTCCATCAGACTTTGTAGGAGATCATAAGGCAGGATCAAATGGTCAAAGGTATATGTGAATTATGATTCAATTCATCAGAATCTATTTGGACAACATTCCTTCAGAGTTTTCTGATTCCTTTTTTATTTTGGAAATTAGTTGTATCCTTGTGGGGGGTTTTCCTTAAATATTTGTGAGTGTTTGTAAATGGAAGAATTGGGAGAATTCACTCTGACTACAATTGAGTGTTGAAAGAAATAAGCAAATCAAAAGTTGTGATGAGCACACAACACTGATGTGTTTAACTTGCACATCCAGTGATGAACGACAAAAAGCTCATGAGCATATCAATTTCACCTTTGCATTAGATGCAGAAATCTCTTCAACAAAATTCTTATGCTTACAGATTTGCCTTAACGCTACCAAATATTCCAAAGATATTCACACGAGCAAGTTGCAGCCTTGCAGTCCGCAGATGTCTGTGTGTGTGATACCAAAGAGAAGAATTCAAACCTAAAACATCCCTCAATTAATGCACAAAGATGACAATTATCCGTAAATTTAACCCACTATTTTACCCACCAAAAAATAAAAAGAGGGAATTGTTGAGATCTGAATGCCAATGGCAGACATCATCCACCAGATGGACCTGGTATAACTTAGAATCTTTTCTTTCTCGCACCATTTCTCACACACCAGGACTGAGCTATCGAACTTCTTAAGCATTCTCCCTCAAAACACAAGCACAACCTCTTCAAAATCAACCTCCATGTAGTGCAACATGCCCTAGCTAGCTTGGAAGTCCAGGAACAGTCGCAATTTCTGTGAAAGGAGCTCACGAGTTCCATACAGTGGCTTACTACTGATGATCCAATCTTTCTCAAGCAGTCCTGCCTTGGCACTATGCGACATCTCATCGTAGAAAGCAGAGACAATACCATAGATGCAAGTCTTCAGGATATCAGCCATCGAATATGCTTTTGCATAAAAAGGGGCTCCTTTTCTTCTTCCTGCCATGCCTGCTGCTGAATCTCTCCTTCCAGGGTTTAATGTAGCCCACTTAATACCAGCAGGATCCATTAAAGTATTTGACGACTGTAAGTTGGTTTTCTTGCCCATCAAAGTTTCAACAGCTAATAAACTCGATAGCAATGTTGAAATAACAGCAGCATTGCTCCCTGATAGTTGAGCAACACCAAATCTGTCCTCCTTGTGTGAATGCACGGTCAGTGAAGCCACAATGCGAGCACACCAAGCTAGTAGCTGCATGCAGTTTAAGACTGTATTTAGCATTTCATATAAAATAAGTATTATACTCTCAATTGCATATATTACCAACGGCAGTTCAGGATATGCAAATGACAGTAAAACGAAAGAAATCTAATTCATAAATTAAGAATAAAAAGTTACCAGAGAGAAAAAGGCACAGTATTTAAGGACATTCATTTATGTAAAATTAGTGATTACCTGAAAGTCATCAAATGATTCATAAACCTTTGAATCGGCAAGCTGTTCATTTGGAGAACGTAACTGGTGAGACAGTTGCAAGGAGTTATCAACTGGAGAGCTTTCCAAAACCTCACTCACATTTCTTGTGAATTGTTCAACAGGGGTCAAGCACACAGAAATGACTCTTTTGTAAGTTTCACCACTTTCCTCAAAGAAGGCAGCTCGGCGCCAAGGATCAACATTACCTTCGCATACCATACAAAGGTCAAGGTATGCAAGATACTGCAAAAGAGATTTTGGTGTGCTCTCCTCCAATGCGGCCAGAAGCGGTTCACTTGGATTTGTTTCAGCAGCTGCAGAACCTTTTGGAGGGGCAAAGACGGACCGTTTTGTGTGTAACACCTAAATAATCAAAGTAACATAAGTTTTGCTATTTATGCTTATTTCCAGATGCTATTGAAAACAATAACCAACTGGAACATATACAGCTAATTGGGAGCCTAACCTGGTGTGCGAGTGTGCTTAATGAGAGATAATGAAAGGGGAGAGTAAGAGGGAGAGAGACCGACCTGGTGTAAATGATGACATAATTCCCAGCAGAGAATCACCACAAAACTTCCAATATAAAAGAGAATCTGCTCAGTGATGAAGTTTCCTACTGGAAGTTGACCCTTAAACTCATAAGGTAGAACAAATGCAAGGATAGCTGAAAGCACATAACCAGCAGCAGAAAGCTTTAGAGCTTTCCCAACAGCTAAAGGTAGCCCCATCTTAAAGCTGAAAAAGGGAGGACGCTGTTGACATGGAACTGTGTGTCAGTCTCTGACTACCGAAAAGATACCAATAGTCACCATGTCAAACAACAATTTATATGATGGAACGCATATCTAATGAGAGTAGGAGTAATCAAAGAGAAATCAAATTGCTCGAATCATAGCAGTGAGAGAACTCATAAATGGAGTTAAAAATTCTCATCTAACTGTTCCAGTAAGCATAGACAATTGGGTGACTGGTTGTATAAAACAAAGCTCATTCTTCGATACTATGAATAGTTTAAATCAACAGCATACCTAGTGTAATCCCACAAGTGGAGTTTAGGGAGGGTAGAGTGTACGCAGACCTTACCCCTACCTCATAGAGATAGAGAGGTTGTTCCCAATATACCCACTATAAATAGTTAAATCAAGCAGAAATTTTTTTTTAACTTATCATGAATACCATAATTATGAAGGACTTCCATCACATGATAAAATAATATTGCTCCATATTTCCGCATCAAATAATCGAAATAAATAATTCTGCTTGAGTTTTTATATATGAAGCAGCAGGAACACTGTTACAGTAGAGAATGCATAGATTTAGCTTTCTCTTGAATCAATGCCCCAATTCACACAATGAGTCTATACATGAAACAAATACAAAAATTGGATATTTTTCAAAAGGGGGTTAAAATACGTGAATGGCTCAGATTAAAGGGAATGAAGGGCGAGGATCGCATATGGGGTGAACTATAAATACATCAAAATTCCAGTGCGAGAGCATGTAAAAATCTGGCATTTCCTCATCACTCGCCCGTGTTCTTCTCACTGACTTCTCTTCTCTCTCTCTCTCTCTCTAGCTCTCTCTCATTCTTTCCTAATTCCCAATTTATCAAATTGCTATATCCCTAAATGAATGAGCTAATCATTTCTAGCTATAGATCCTACTGAAAGCTGTGCATTTCCAATCCCATTTCAGGTATGTTGGTGATGAGCTGATTACTGGGAGTTGGTGCTGGACCATTTGGATTTCAACTGGCTTTCGTAGTTGTTATCTGTTATAATTTGCATTTTCCCATTCTATTAATGAATTGAGCTGCAGTTTCTGTTTCTGCGAAACTGAGTCAAATTGTCATTGGATTGGGGGTAAATTATAATCGAATTGAGTGGTTAACTTGTTAATTACATAGTGAGTTCATTACAACTGATTTGAGATTAAAAGGCTAAAACTGTTGAAATCAATCAGTTGAGAGTCATTTGAAAAAAGCACATCGAATATCATAATTCATGACACTTCCTATACAAGTATTGCATTATGCAATAACATACTAAAATTGATATAAAGAAGCCCATTTCATACCTGGATGATCGGGAACTGCAAAACACACCGCTTGTTATATACATAATGCACTCCATATAACAATCCGATCTGCAAACCCCAAAACCCTAATTTCCCAATAACCAGCCGTCTCTGCTTCGATTGATCGAAAGCATTACAGCTCAAACAGAGGGTAATCACAGACAAAGACGCTGATACTGCAGACACCGCCACAAACAGCACGAAACTAATGGAAGCCCTCGCCCGGAGCCGAAAATCAGGGGACAGCAGCGGCTGGGAGTTAGAAATGGGAACAAGTATCAGCCGAGCAGCACCGAGCAGAAGCTCTAAAGGGGAAGCAGCGCGTTGAGGGCGAGGAGAAGAGATGATGAAAAGGGAAGTAGAGAAGATGAGAAGGGAGAAGTGGAAAACTATGAAAGCGAAGATACTGAGAAATGAAGGTTTGAAGGGGGTTCGAGTGAAGAGAGAAAGGAGTAGGGTTTTGGAGAGGAAGAAGACGGCGGTGGATTGAAGTGCTTGCCAGATTAAGAACCCTAGGAAGCGGTGTTTGACGACTTTAGTACCGCCGTCTTTATCTCTGAATAAGGATCTTTCTACTATGGATATAAGCATTTTCCGGCGCGGAAAGACGGCGGAGAGGAGTGGTTTAGGGGTTTAGAGGGTGGTCAATGGTGGAGCTTCTGCCTAGTGTTACAATGTGGCGATGAGTTCTAACAGCACTTGGGCGGGAACTTAAGCGACGCCGTACCTCTGAATATTTTCCTCCTTTTTAATTTAATTTTAATCAATATTTATTTCTTTTAATTTTGAGTGTTTAAAATTTAATAAGCAAACACACATATCTTATGTGATATCCTACCTATAATTCACCTGACATACGCTCTAACTATCGTCTTGAAAGTAGAAATATTTGTGTTTTATTCTAAGGAAAGGAAAAATTGTAACAAAACTTTCACTTGTAATTTCCTTAATTCCTCTACTATTGTTATCTCCTTAATTCCTTTACTAAAGGATGGTTTGAATGGTCTAAAAGTTAGTCAAACCTATTTTCAAGTTATTTTTACCTTTTAAAAGAGTTTGACAAAGTTAAAAAAATATCTTTAAAAAAGTTAACAAATCAAAAATAGAACTCCCTCTACTTTTTATTTTTTAACTTAATAGCTCTTTTTTTCGGTCAATCCAAATAGACTCTAAGCGGCAAACGACTAAATTACCAGAACGCACACATAATTTTTTTCAGCTTTTGTTTTCCTGCTGCTAAAGGTTACTCCTACTGTAGGAGTCCTACTCAATAAAATCCGACTAGTAACAACAGTTTCGCTTTTCTTATTAAAAATAAGCCAAAGTTTTTCACATGAGAGTTGAGAATAGATATAGAAAAATTGTATTAAAACAGTTGAAGATAAAGTAAAAGAAACACGAGATAAAGGGAGAGAGAAAAAAGTCCATAGAAAAGAAAGAATCCTTCATGTTTCCTTTCCACAACACTAACACCCCTCCAGTATGACACGAGTTTTGAGTCAATTAGAGAACAGTAGCACAAAAAACATACTGTTTCATTGGCGACTCTACAGCAAACTTGAATTGCATGAACAGCTATTAAGATCCAAGGCCACAGTCGGAAAAAAAAAAAAACAATCTACAAGATATCACAGTTTTGACGCCTAGACACATATGGCCTTCGTGATATTATAATGCACTGGAAGTTAGTTTTCAATTTGGTAAAGAGGAAACTGTCTTCAACATTCATCGCAAATTATTTGTAAGCAAGAGATTTGAGGCACCTTCAAGCAAAAAAGAAGGGGAATACAAGTGGAACTTTGAGCCAATTAAAGGCATTAATACAAAATACAGACTGTACATAGGCAACCTGTGCCCAAAATTTTGCTAGAACCAAGATCTCATTAGGAAAATTAACATGACAACAATCTACAGGTTTTAATAACTTGATCATGGACTTTAGTATAACCTAGTTACCCCAACTCATACCGCATGGGAAACTCAAAAAGCATAAAAAATGATAGTTTGGGTGGGGAGAGCAAATCAAGAAGAATGTACACATGAATTTTCATAATTTGGTCACCATAGAGAGCAGGTCAGTCAAGCTCATCATCAACAGGATCTTTGCGCTGCAATGATTAATCAAAACTCAAAAGGATCAGTCTTGCGAATGTCATAAACAGAACATTTGTAATACAAAGGAAGAATCAATACGGCCTTGTTTCAATAAACACTTGTTCTATATGAAGTAGATGAAGCATCTATTCAGAAAGAGGTAAACATACAAGGGAACATATTATCAAAGTATATCAGAATAAATGGTCGCTCAGGGAACACTGCTCTGACAAGATCACCAAAGAAAAACCAACTATCAGCATATTTGCAATGAAGAATTTAGATATCTAAAAACCATAGAACTAAGAAGGCATTTTATTTGGGGAGAAAGGTTGAGAGTCATGAACTGAGAAAGCCCTTATCACTACATCATTTGTCCGTTGCTTTCTTTTTCAAACTGTTTCACAAGTGACGGGGCTAAAGGAGTTTGACTTGCATATTGCTCCATCCATACCATAAATTATGACCTAAGTTGACATGCGCGGTGAAGTAAAATATTTAAATGGCTTAATATGTCAAATTTGAAAGAAAAACGCTTCGCATATAGTTGGAGTTGTGAAATTAAGGAGTGACAGTTGGTAAATTATTAGCAGAAGTTAGAAACAGTTAAATAATACTACCTTTAATTAGCTTAAGTTGTTGGACTATTGAGGACTTCCCATAAAACGAAGAAGTCGAGTTTTTTTATCAGAAAGGGAAGTAGGTCAGTTTTACTATGATATAAGTAACAAATTTATATTCACATTAAAAGAATAACAAGATAGCTGCAGAAAAGTCAGCTTGAAATGAAAGAAGATATATATCAGGGCATTGCTCAAATGCAGATAGCTAATTGAATCTGAATTCGTGAAATTTGTGAAACCATGTACGGAAAAGTTGCAGAGTTAATCGCCTCATGAATGTTATAGAAGTGATAGGCATATTAAACCCTTAAGCATAGTTGCAGGCTACGTCATATATGTTAACGTAGTTTTCAGTATATAACACCAGGCTAGAGATTTTTTGGTGATGGTAAAGAACTAGTTGGGGGAATTTATCATGTTGAAGCCAACAACTATATGCTGATATAGTAGCTTACCTTTCGCTTGCTGACATAAGGCTGTAACTGCACCATACTCTGGGATTGGCTTTCAGCCTCAGAAGATTTGTGATTCTCCAGATGAAATTCTTTTCTAGATTCCTTCCTAGTACCTGATTGCCAAACTCTGCCAAAATTTGGGAGCCAGTTCACATCGAAAGTGTTTGTCACGAGCTCCCCTTTACTCTCCAACTCCAGTTCAACTCTTCTTCTCTCTGCCCAAGCAGCACCAACCCGGTTTGGGTTTAGTTTCGACTTCTTCTTCTGATTGGGAGGGAAGGGGTCACTCCTTCCGGGATTTGATATAAAATCTAGCTGACTTTTTTCAGCCACATTGAACCACGGAGGAGGTGCTCCAGAATGAACATTGCCAAGGGAATCTTCTTGAAATGTTAAAGATATCTGTGTAATGCTTGGTGTACCTGAAGGAGAAATTTCCATTCTTCAACTGTAAGAATACGTGAAGGCACACTAACAAGACAGAAAAAACACCATAATAACCAACCCAGAAACATATTATACGTCCATAAACATGAACTTGCTACTCAGAAACATTACTAAAACATATCGTCTCAACTAAAGAGCATGAAATATAAAATTATGCAGAAAGTAAAGAAATCAGTACCCAGAGAACTCTTCATCCCCTTTGTCATTCTTCCATCCGAGGTTACCTGGCAAATCAACCAGAGCGAGATTTACATGATAAGGAAAAACTTATAAGTAGAAAAAGTTTAGACAACCAAATCCCGCATTCCAATTGAGAAACGAAAGTAGCACCTGATATTATTCTATTAGCAAATAATTTCCATGTATGCTTTCACAAAAATTTAAAACTGTCCACGTCTCTTTTAGCATCATGAGAGTCAAATTGGTTATATTGTGAATTTTCCATTAACAGTAAGAACATAAAAAGGATTTTTAGGTTTCCAATGCAACAAGAAAGGTTGGACCGTGCAGTTCTTAATGGCTTTGTTTCCTTTTTGGGCATGTATTTGTGATCTCTTAAATTGGTTCTTGTTTAGCTTGTTAAAAGAGCCTTGCCCTGGAAAGCATCTCCTTTGCAGCCCATTATACAAGGGGTGGATTGAGCCAATGGCACATAAGGAACAAACATACTACTTACATATATTGACGGTGACTGACTTAGGCCAGCAAGATCAAGAGATTAATTATGACGGCACACAAATTTTCTCGTGATTAAAATGGAAGTTTTTAGCATGTCACAATATGAGATGTGGAAGTTCAATTTCTACAGGCATCGGCAATCTTTTGGCACAAATGATTATAGCCACCTTGCTAGATGATTACCATCAGAGGCAGATCTACCCCCAGGGTAGGAGGGTCACCTGCCCCTGGTAACCTCGGGAAAAATGTATATACTATGTGTATATATATCTTAAATAACGTTTATATATTTTGATTAATGATTGGCACCCGAAACCACAAAGGTAAAGTAGCTGCACTGGTTGATCTGGGGTGCACAGAATGACCTTTAGTGCCATTTAACTCAGATTGATTCCCGCTTTCAGCATTCGTCCAAATTTTGTTGCGACATTTTTGTAGTTACAGGACAGTTAACTTTTTTTGTAGCTTTTTTCTTTAGTTTCCAAAGAGTTCCACGCCAAATTTTTTAGCAAGAAATTGACATGTCTATGTTATACGAAGAAAAAAAAATAACATGTATGTATTAAAAATATTGGTGCCCTCGTCATCTTCAATTCATGGGTCTGCCTCTGATTACCATCCCTTCCAATCAAACATTCATGAACTCTTAAATGTATACGTCACAACTTGATAAAAAGAAGACAGTCAAATTTTTTAAATACTGTATGCAGAACAAAAGCACAGAGAGAAGAAGCAGAAATTCATCATAAGGGGGGGAAATCATGTCACGGAAAACACTATATGTGTTCCTTTGATAATCAGATGTAAGCGAGAAAGCTCATCACGCGTTTGTATGAACGCTTTTCATAAAAATTAAAAAAAAAAGAGACCTATCATGATTGAAACTCATTTCTATAACTATAAGTGGCGTGGTTCTCAATGTTCAGCCTTCAAATAAGAAGGTTAAAAGGCTGAAGTGGGCCAAAAACACAAAGGTTTGCCGTGTTGACACGCTTAGCTGCATAAGTGCAAAGACAGAAAAATGGAGAAAAGGAGGCTAACACCTTTTTACTTTGCTTTGTTTTTTATCGTTCCTTTTATTTTTCTTGTAATTGTCTTTCTCCCAGATAAAGAAAGCCGTGCAATGTTATACTAAGTTTCATCAGACAACACTGCTATAAATACATCCAGCATTTGGGCTAACCAATATTGCTTACTTGCATATATATGTAATCATATCAAAACTCTGATATCTATACTTTCAACCTTACATTTTTATTAACATTCCCTACATTTTACCAGTCCTACTACCAACTTTTCCCACAACTAGAAGCTATTATCTCTTTTCAACAAATTCAGTCATTAATCACACACCAAATAAGAAAGATACTAAACTTGTAAGCACTCAAAAAGCCAACGCAAAGCAAATGAAGTAAATCACCACCAATTAATGCTTAATAGTCAGAGGTACCACCAGATCAGAAAAATGATGAACACGTAAGGACAAATAATGATAAAAGTGTGACAAAAATGACAGCATTCACTATGATGGTCAAAGTTGAGCAAAAAAGGGCATAGGAAAAGGTAACTAGGCGCATGATAGGATGTCTTACTGGTAGTGCACAGTGATCTTAGTATCCAAGCTTACAACACAAAGATAAATAACAGGAAAATTAAGTAGCAGATATGCCTGTTAAATAGACTTACAGAACCACCATTAAGACATTGGTGAGAAGCTGTGGCATGAAACCCCAAGATCTTTTGGGCATCTGTGCAAAAAGAAGTTCACAAGATCACTATCAGTCAGTGAGCAAAACATGAGATCAGAGAAACATCATACCACCATATGAAAGAGAAAACTATGAGGCACTAACTTGATAGGCCACTGGAGGAACAAGCATCTTCACCGAATTGTACGCCCATGCACGTACTGCGCATATTAGGGCCATTTGTAACACTATGCATTTTGTTTTCAAATATCTGTGATCTCTCATTCGTATAATTTTGTAAAGGTACAACACTATTTGAAACATCAATGTTAAGAGCATGAATATTATCTTTTTCAAAACAATTTAGATAGTCAGAGTTAGTTTTATTTTGGATATCATTTGACGGTCCAATTGACGTTGCACGAGATCCTCCATCAAGAGCTCCCTTCTTCGAAAGATTGCACTTCTTCTCCCACTGCACATACGAATGCATGACGAATGACTTTATCAGGACTCGGAACGATAGGAAAACAATCTTTTAAACAAAATAAAAAGTTCAAGATGATATGTATACATTCAAGTTGACATGTGAGGATTAAATTCAGCAACTCTGTGAAATGCTAACATTCACCTCTTGTTTCTAAATATCCAGAAATTTCATCTAGAAGATGACATCTCCCACAGAGAAAATTTATTGATAGTGTCAATCACTACGATATAATGACAAAACAAAGGGATAATCCACATCTAGACCTCCCGATCAAGAGGGGAGAAAATGCCAAATAAAAAACTGTATGTGTAAGAAGAAAGGGTTTACCATTGAAGAACAAACAGACAGTGCTGGATCAGTAGAATATGCAACGTATAATCTAATGAAGAAATACATTTTAAGTTTTAAATAAGATATAACTATGAAGTGCTCTAATCAAATTGGTAAATGAAGGAACGTCATCTAACTCTCATAAATTTTATCAGCTCGAATTTTATAGTACATTTCTACTCCGAGAAAAACTTCAGCTGAGGGCAACGAGTTTCAAATTAAGGTACAATTATTGTTGTAGTCAATTGTAAGATTTGGTGATGGTGATAGTGAGAGACATCCTAACATGTATACGGCTTGCACACACCAAACAACATAAATTTGCGAAGGCGTGACATACAAATAAATGTGAAATATATCACCAGTACCTTGGCGAAGTCAGTCTCTGTAATCCGAAGAGTATCAACCTTGTCCATTCCACCACCATACTTCCACAAAAAACCTTTAACTTTCTTCATATGATCCGCACCAGACAAATGCCTAATTGCATTGTCACTATATCCAACAAACATAAAATCTAAAAACGAACATATACTGTACTAATCAGAAAAACAAGCAGAAAAGCAATCATTCCGTACCTAGCGTAGAAGCTGTCGAGTTCAAGTATATCACAGTCGCAGAAGATACACCAAAGTCGATTAAGCGAAGCATGCTCAGGGCGCAGAGGGATAGGGTTTTTGAGGAAGAACCGGATATCGGAAAGCTTCGATTGGAAACGGGAGAGCACCGCCGCGAGCGACTTCTTGTGGTTAGGGAGGAAGTTATGGCGGCGTCCTTGATTGTGATTGAGCTTGCAAACAACGCAGAATTCGAACTGTTTATCGTTGCTCATGCTCTTCTTCTTCTTCTCGCAGTGAAATTGTACGGAGAGTTATTTAGGGCTCTGAAATTCAGTTCGGATGATTCATAAGCAGGCACCCGCCCAATTTGTTGCCCGTTTCGGTTTTCTATTGTCAATTACATGTACGGCTTAAAAGTAATTAAAACCCCATTTATTTTTATTATTACTAAATAAAATTAATCTAAAATTGTAATACCGTTTGAATAATAAGATGTGTATCAAAATTAAGATATTATAGTTTAATCATGTGCTTTGAATAATGATAATAATATGTTGAATTGAGATTTGAATTTTATATAACTAAGAAACGTTTTGTTTTCTCAATATTGAATGCATAAAACTTTTATTTATATAAAGTTTAAATAACATATTAATTACTCAAATATTATGTTAATAAAATATTTTAAAAAAATTATACCGTTATTTTGTGATGGTAATGGCTAATAGTGTTAGCGGGTGATGTTGGTTGCTGTTGGTATTCATTGATAGAAGTGTTTATCATCGGTTCGACACAATTTTATATATAATCGATTCAATTTACTGGTTATTAATTATTATTATTTTTAAAAAGCAAAATCAATAACCAAAATAATAAGATATTCATGGTCAAATTTTGGTTAATCGGTTAGTGACATTTCACTATTTGATTTTTGTTTAATCAAAAAGAAAATGCCTCTCAAATTGTTTCCTCTCGAATAGGTAGCTTGATAAAAAAAATTATAAGATTATTTTAAAATTGTTAATTCAATAATCCAACACCAATAAGCTAATGATGTTTTTTTTTTCTTTCAATTTACCTGTTAAACTGGAGCTTGTATATTCATAGTAATTGATATATTACAGCTAGTGGTAATCGTGAGTTCGTGACTAACAGTAATGTTAGTAATAGTGGTTGAGGTGGCAATTGGTGATAATGGCCGATAAGTATAGAAGACGATAGTAATAACTAATGATAATGGAAATATATGATGATGATGACTAATGTTATTTAATGTTGGTTGATGGTGGTAATTATCGATAATGATTGGTGAATGTTGTGATAGACGATTAGTGGTGACAATTGTAAATGATGACTAATGATAACAACAATTAATTGTGATGAATGGTTATATGATGATAATTGTGATTGAGGATGGTAATTATGACGATGATGATGAAAACTAATAATGATGAATTACAACGATGGATAGTGGTGAGAGTAGATGAAGTAACAATGAATGTCATAGGCATAATACATAAAAAGGACCTTTAACTTGGCATCAATTTACAACTATGACCCTAAACTTTGCCAGTGCACAAGTAGGCACTTTAACTATCCAAAAATTTAACAATTAAACACTCGTATATCCCAGGCAATGTGCGTGATATACAAACGCTTCTACGTGGCTGCCAACTAATTAAAATAAATACACGTGGATTTTTCAATTAAAAAACTGAAAATAAAAATAAAATAAATATCAGTGAACATGTCTGATCCTATGCTTAGAACATACAACAACATTTTCCACTTTCTTCTCTACAAAACCCTAATCCTAAGTTCCTACATTTCATCCTTTGAATCAAAGGTAAAATCGTTCAAGAATTGTGCTGAAATTTCACTTACTTGATGTCAATCTGTTCTTCTTCCTCAATTTAGTTAAGGTACGTTTAATTTTCCCTTTTGAAATTCATTTTTGATAATTTTATATAAAAGTATGATTTTTTTACCACAACTGTAAATTTGCTCTTTTTTTCATAGTATTGAACATATGGGTCACATTATCGCTGTTTTTCACCATGGAGGTAGATTTTATAAAGGTCAATATGTTTCGAAATTGGACAATATTATATTTAGCATAGACAAGGACCACTTCTCTTTGACCGAAATGAAATCTTATGCAAAAGATGCTGGGTATGATGAAATTGAAGCTTTTTATGTTGAAGACCCTACTACCCGTAGATTTGTGAAGTTAGAAAGTGACAACCAACTATACAATTGTGTTAAAGAATTGTGGAGTGGGTCCTATTTCAATTTGTATTTGAAGCATGTGATTGTTGAAGAAAGGGGGCCCACTACTAGCACTGTCTTGGGAACATTTTCTGGTGAAAAAAATATTCAAGAATTAGGGGATTCCTCTAAAGCTTCACATCCTGAGGATGGTATAAATGGGCTCTTAAACGAGGGAGATAGTGATGATAATGAGGAAGAAAATAGTGACTCTCTTGACTTTGAAGAGGAAGATTTAGATGGGGTTCCGGATGAGGATGACAGTGAAGTTGATGAAGAATTGAGAGCCTTCAGAGAAAATCTGAGACAAGAAAAGAGGAATGAAGCTGCAAAGTCAAAAAAGAGAATTAAAAAATCTTCCAAGAATCAAGAGGTTGAGGTTGGAGAAGCTGGCATAGATAAAGGATTTGAGGATATTTTCAAGAACAAGGCAGCCAAGTATATTGGTAGATTGGGAGGTAATGAAGAGTTCATTGGTTCATCAGATGAACCAAGTGAAGATAGCGATGAAGAGCTAGATGTTTTAGCACAATCAGGTGTTGATTTACCTTCAAGAAGAAAAAGCAAAAAATTGAGGTATGATAATTCTTGTTCCATTTCTTTCTTTGAATTGGGTATGATATTTGAGAGTGCAGTTGAGTTTAGAAAAGCAATTGCTGATTATGGTGTTCGACAGAAGGTTCAATTAAAAATTAAACCCAATGAACCTCATAGAGTAAGGGTCAGATGTGTAGGAAAATGTAATTGGGAAATCTTTGCTAGCTTGGATAAAGATACAGGAAACTTTTCTGTGAAAAATTATTATCCTGTTCACAAATGTCCTACAAAGAACATGAACAGATTATGCTCAGCCAAGTATGTGGAAAGAAAGATGAGGGAAAGAATAATATCTCAACCTGATATTAGAGTTCATAAGCTTCAAGAGACAATACGAAATAAGTGGGGTTTAAAAGTGGGAAGATCAATATGTTATAGGGCAAAGATGAATGTTATCAACAAGTTCTTGGGTGATTGGAAGCTAGAGTTTTCAAAGTTGTTAGACTATGCTGATATGATTAAGAGTACGAATCCTGGGACTTCTTGTTGGGTGAGAACTGATAATGAAACAGTCCCCGGAAAATACTTGTTCAAATATTTCTATGTTTGCTTTGGGGCATTGAAGAATGGATGGCTTGAAGGTTGTAGGAAGATTATAGGATTGGATGGATGTTTTTTGAAGGGTGCTTGTAAAGGAGAATTATTAGTGGCTGTTGGAAAAAATGGAAACCAACAAATGTATCCAATAGCTTGGGCAGTGGTTGACCAAGAAACTAAACACTCTTGGAGTTGGTTCTTGAGCTATCTCATTCAAGATTTGCAACTTGGTGATGGAAATGGCATAACAATCATGTCTGACATGCAAAAGGTACTGTTTATACTTGTTTATATAAGTTGTTTCTGCCTTCTACTTCTTTATACTTGTTTTATCTTTTATTTACAATTTATAATTTTGAATCAGTTGAGGCATATGTGATTTTATAGTATAGAAAAATGAGGCATGTGTGATATTGTAGTATAGAAACAGGGAATGACCATACCACATTTTAAACTACTAGGAAAATGTGTTTCTGAACATAGAAAGCCTGCAACTTCCTGGCATCAATATATCCACTCTGTTAAAATTATGTGTATTTGTTCATATTTCTGTCCTATCAGTAATGTATGAAGCTCTTATTAATCTATCCTTTGATATCTAGAGTCTCCTAAGGTAAATAAATGGGAACAAACAAACATTAGTGTTGTTAACAAACAAATTATAAACACCTCAAGAACACTATCTAAAATTCAAGAAACATAGTGTTGTATTTTTCTTCTTTTAATTTGTTTTTTATCATTTGAAAAAAGAAGCTGATTTCTGCCAGCTTTTTAAATTTTCTGCCTTATTTCTTGTTAAAATTGGACTTAAGCTTTATGACGTAACATCCTTTGTCATGTCTATTTACTTTGAAAGTAGAGGCATATGTGTATTTTCTTTAAGTTTGAACTTGAAGGTGCTGTTTTTCTATCCTTATTACTTTGGTGTTTAATGTTGAACTTCATCTATTTATTTTATTTTCTAGGGTCTTGATTCAGCTGTTGATGGGTTGCTTCCTAATGTTGAAAGGAGAATGTGTGCAAGGCACATTTGGGCAAATTGGCAAAAGATTTGGAGAGGTGAAGCAAGGAGAAAAGCATTTTGGAGGTGTTCCAAAGCTAGTTTTGAAGTAAAGTTGAGTGATCAATTTGCATATTTGGGACAACTTGGTGACAACATTTGTGAGTCATTGCTTAAGTATAACAAAGAATATTGGTGTAGGGCTTTTTTTAGTGAAAGAACCAAGTGTGATGTGGTGGAAAATAATATGTGTGAAACATTCAATTCTTGGATTGTTGGTCCTAGGCATAAATCTGTGATTAGTATGCTTGAAGATATTAGACATAAAATGATGGATAGACATGGAGATATGATCAAGTTTGTCGATACTTGGATCAGTGACATTTCACCCATGGCAAGACTAACTTTAGAAATAAACAAAGAGATTGGTAGGAAGCTAAAGGTGAATTGGAACCATGACACTGGATTTGAGATTCTGGAAGGAGAATATAGGCACATAGTCAATATGGCTAATAAAACATGTAGTTGCAGGTTATGGCAGTTGAAAGGTATCCCTTGCCAACATCTAGTTTGTGCCTTGTATCACATTGGACAAGAACCAGAAAATTATGTAGAGCATTGGTACCGAAAAGATACATTCCTACGTGCTTATAAGTACTTCTTACAGCCTATCTCTAATATGAAAATGTGGCCGGAAACCAATAACCCACAAATAGAGCCCCCTGAAGTTAAGCCAATGCCCGGAAGACCAGGCAGATGTAGAAGAAAAGATAAAGATGAACCAAGAAAAAAAAAGTGGGGGAAAGCATCAAAAAATGGAGTAAAAATGACATGTTCCAAATGCCATCAAGTTGGGCATAATAAAAGGACCTGTAAATCAGTGGTAAGTACTGTATTTGATATTTCTTTTCTACGTAATCATTTTTAAACTTCTAAATCTTTTTCTTATTGTATAGCCCTCTCAACAGCCTCATCAACAGCCCTATCAGCAGCCTTTTCAACAACCTCGTCAACAGCCCTCACAACCATCGGTGAGTCAGTCTAGCACTCAACATTCCACTTCTTTATGTCCAGAAACTTCAAGAGTTGAAGGAAGAAAAAAGCAGACAAATAGTTCTTCTACAAGGGCATCTTCTTCATTTGGAAGGAAGAGTAGAAGAGATGTTGGATTTGGTGTTTACACAGATATACAATCTGGAAGACAAGTCATTAATGTATGTGTGTTCTTAACTTGCTTTTTTTTTCATCTTTATTTATATATAAAGAGTAATGTATAGGTAACCTAATGTATATGAATTATATAGCCCGGGAGATCAAGTGAAAGAGTTATCTCAAGTGGGACAACATTAAAGGATGCATCACAAACAAATGTAGATCTTGGATTCAAACCACCTGGTTTGAAATGGAAAGGAAAAGAAGCTATGACGGGAAATCAACTACAACAAATGCAACAACGGAAAAAAATTCAAATCAAATCTAAATGGGTACCATGAGAGTTCAATTATGCTAGTGATAAGGTTACACTTTGGACAACTCTGTTTTTGCTTATTTTGATATATATTTTCTGAAGGCATAATTCACGTAAAACAGTGCTAGTGGCATTTAGATTTGCCTTTAAATTATTCCACTAGTACTTTTGATCATTTTCATGTACTTTTGGATATTTTGATGTATATTTGCCTTTAGACAACTCTTTTAAGGTTATTATGGCTATGAAGCATGTTTTATGGAGGTTAAGTTGATATTTTGCAAAGCTTTTTGGTGTTTGTTATTGAAAACCTTATTGATGTTTAGTACATACTATGTGAGTTTAAGTTGTTTTATTAGATATAGCTTCATATGGGTATGAGCTATTTTATTGATGTAGTATGTGGATGCTAGCTATTTTACTGATCGATGTAATATGTGCGGAGCTGCTGTTATATTATAAGATTTTCCTTTTAATTTCTGTTGTTAAAATAAAAAGCATACAAGTTGCTCTATTATCTGTAGGTTACAGTAGCATTGAAGCAAGAAACATGAGGTTTGCCAATTGTACATTGGTGTTGCTTTTGTGCTCCACATAAGCATCTTCAAGAGCCAATTGTTTTGCCAATTATACTAGCTTTTGAAGAATATCATAGCACCTTTATTACACGTCCCGATGTCAATATAGTTCTTTTGTTTTCGTTAGTGTTTGTTCTTCTCCAATTACATCCAAAAATTGTCAATTAGCAACAGAAGTTATGTCTACAAATATTTTGGAGTATCAAGATACGTTTGCAAAACTAACATACAATTATTCAACAACTAATTTACAATATTTCATTATCATTAACTTAAAAACTTCTTTATAGTAGGCTGCTATCAACCCAAAGAAAACTACATTACAGTCCCAAAATGACTCCGGCAATCAACCAAAGTACCCAAAATCAACATACGTAACAATCACTACATAAAGAACTCTCTATAAATCCAAGATAGGATCACAACGATCAACAAAACTCGATATTTTCTACTAATTTTTTTATTTTCTTCATTATGTTGTCTTATCCTTTTTTGTAATCCCGAAATAATAGTTCTAGCTTGTTCGTTATAATCAATTTCGCACCACTTGAAAAACTTGCATCCAGCCTGTTTAAGAAGCAACAAAATAATCATAAAATTGTATCTTGAATGCTAGAATTTAAACAAAAAAAGGTCATCTAAAATGAAACCTTACCCGACCATCTTCACATCCAAGAAACCAGCGACCTGGGTTATTTACGGACCAAGAAATCTTCATTAAAGCTCTTTTTCCACAATGACAAAAAAAATTTGATGTCATTTCAATGAGCAGAAAATTGTGAAGAAAGAGAGGAAAATGGCAAAAGTTGTTGAAGAAATTAGAAAGAAGAGAGTAAAGTGAGATTTTGATTTAAAAAAGGAAAATAGATATATATATATGAAAGAGATTCATTAAGGGTAGAAGTAGTGTCATTTAAGCCTTTTTTTACCGTTGGGGGCCTTTATTTTTACCACTGACGCGCCTAATTAAAGTGTGTTTCACGCACTTTGCCATGTAGGATACGAGTGTTTAATTGTTAAATTTTTGGATAGTTAAAGTGCCTACTTGTGCACTGGCAAAGTTTAGGGTCATAGTTGTGAATTGATGCCAAGTTAAAGGTCCTTTTTATGTATTATGCCAATGTCATATTTGGATTATTAGATGCATGTTGTCTTAATGATGTTAGGGGTCGTTTGGTAGAGTGTATTAGAGAAATTAATGTTTGCATTAACTTGATGTATTAGTAGTACCTTGTTTGGTACACTTTTCTAACCTATGAATAACTAATGTTTGTATTAGTAATACACTCTATTCTGTATTGAAGAGTGTATTACTAATACCATCTATTTCTATGCATTAGTAATGCAATGGGTTCTAATGCATGCATTAATATTATTAAAGACATAATTGCCCTCACAAACTTTTTTTACATCCTTTCCATTATATTTGTTGAGGGTATTTTTGTAAACAAATATTTTTTCTAAAATAAACTATGTAATGCATAATACTTTTAGGAGCCGTTTGGTTACTGGATAAGGGTAAAGTTAATACATGAATAACTTTGTTATTCATGTATTATTTTTATACCATGTTTGGTTTGAAAATAGAATCAAAATTATTCATGTATAAATTTTATACAATGTTTGGTTGGTGTGTCTCCAAATGTTGTATAAAAGTTATTCATGTATTGATTTATGTGGTGTTTGGTTGTATTTTTATACTTCTACATAGCTAATACTCGAGAAAATGATTAAAATGGTCCTTGATGTATTGGTGTTGCTTTATTTTGGTCCTCAATATATTCTAGGTGATTGAAATAGTCCTTCATGTACAACAAAATGTGTTCAATTTAGTCTTTTACCCTAAACTTAACATTTTACCCCCAAAACTATTAAATATAACGGTGGGCCCCACCGTTATATTTAATAGTTTTGGGGGTAAAATGTTAAGTTTAGGGTAAAAGACTAAATTGAACACATTTTGTCGTACATGAAGGACTATTTCAATCACCTAGAATATATTGAGGACCAAAATAAAGCAACCCCAATACATCAAGGACCATTTTGATCATTTTCTCGCTAATACTCACATAACTTATGAAGGAATCTATGTATAATTTTATGCGGGGTAGAAGGTGGAATAAGTTATGAGGGTATTAGTTATACATGGATTAAAATAATAAAATTACATATTTATCCTTACTTTGTTTACTTAATTATTTGCTAATAAAGTATATTAATTTACAAGATTAAGGAGTTTTTTTTAAAAAAAGGACCTGATCTATTTCTTAACTCAATTTTTTTGCAGTTTAGTTATTTATACTGGGGGGGGGGGGGGGGGGGGGGGGGGGGGGGGGGGGGGGGGGGGGGGGGGGGGGGGGGGGGGGGGGGGGGGGGGGGGGGGGGGGGGGGGGGGGGGGGGGGGGGGGG
>JAJOOO010012129.1:0-41779 GCA_029582685.1 Solanum piurae | reverse complement strand
AAATACATTGCTTCTAAACTTTAAGGAAACATGCCGTAAGTAGGGAATAGCCTTAACATACCTTTCCAATGAACGCTCGAAAGACCGTAGTTCCTTCATGAAAGTTGTTCCTTATGTCCTAAGCTTCGCAAACACTATATATACACAGCTGGTACGCACCTATAAACAGTTTATAATTAATCTTATATCGGCAGATTTTCCATATTGCCCCAACTTGTCGAAACGTCCGTAGAAATTCATAAAAACAATCATAAAAGAGTCCCGAGATGATTACCTTAGTTAACCAAGTTAAAACCTTGAAGAAACACCAATAATTACAAATTTATCTCTTCAAAAACCAGCTCCAAACGCAGCCAATAGAAGGGAAAAATGATTGTCACGTGTAGGGATTGTGTTTCTAGGCACGGGGGCAATGTTTAATGGTAGAAATAGTCAAAACTAACCTTCATTATGGCAGGACTCCATAGAAACCTTCTCCTAAGCTTCCTCTCTGGTTTTTGAGCTGAAATGAATTGTTTCCATGGCTAAAATGTTAAATAGCCGACATACCACATTTCTTTACCCGACCCGGATTCTGCCCTTGCAGTCCCTAGTAAAACCCTCATAACTCTTTACTCGGATGTCCGTTTGATACGGGGTTTTGTGCGTTGCAAACTAGACTCGTAGGCCTTCGATTTAATGGGTAATAGGCCTGCTAACTCTTTATATATTGGGATAAATCATCCAATACATTTGACCCCAATTTCAAAGAAATCTTTAAAAAGGCACTTACGATAACTTTCGCCAACTTTTATCTTGCCACTTACTTAACTTCAAAACATGAGAATAAACCCTTAAACACTTAAAATATGACATACCACATCCTTTTTAATTTACTACTCACCCTTTTTGTCTTTCCACGAAGGTACGAGTTAATTTAGACGTTTTGGAAAAGTCGGGGTGTTACAGGTTCTCCCATCGGAGAGTTACTGTGGGTGTCAATCACGACGGTCTGGGTCGTGACAGTAATCGAATTTAAGTGATTGAGGATGAAACCATTCGATTCTAGGCGAATTAGGGTGAGAAAACGAGCAAAGAAATTCGTCGGGTTTTCTGGGTTGAGGCCTGGCGCGTCGTGCCAGCCAGTGCACCCCAAATTATGCTCTGAAGTTTAGGGGCTGGCGCACCCCCCGCGCCACTCAGTGCGCCAGGGTCGCCTGCCCCGTCCAGTTTGCAATTAGTTGCTCCGTTTGAGTTCTTTCGAAGGGCACTTTCACTCCTTTTCGATTCTAACTACTCTAAGCTACGCCTAAACACCTAGAAATCATTCATAACATGATCATAACCTTGAATTCATAATTCAAATTCAAAGTAGAGTTAAGAGTTAAGTTTTGAGAATTCTTTCGGACATTCTAAGAAAAATCCCTTTTAGTACTTTTGTGGAGTCTATTACAACTTTTAGTAACTTGTTTCAAGACTCGAGCAAGTGAGTATGGGAATGAGGAGAATGTATTCATGAGTCTACTTTGTCATCACAAGATCCTTCATATCATGAACCATAACTCTTGAATTTATAATTCATATTCAATAGAGAGTTAAAAGTAGAGTTCAAGAAAGTCTTTGAGTTTAATTGTGAATTCTTTGAGATCAACTATCGATTTGAGCTAAGTTTTGAGGAAGTAAGTACGAGAATGAGAAGAGTCATATATTCGAGTTGCATATTGTTATGTAGACCCTTGAGTCGAGTCATTCATGCCCATAAATTTCGCATGGACTCCATGAATTGAGTATCATTGAGAGGAGTAGTATCTTCAAGTTCTAAGTCTTGAGTATCGAGTTCCTAATTTTTTTTGAGATTATATTCCTAGTCATGGGACTATTACATGTTACCCATGAAGTCCTTGAGTTAAGTAGTTCATGCTCATAATTCCACATAAACCTCATAAGTCGTGTAGTCTTGAGATGAGAAGTATCTTTGAGTCCTTGAGTTGAGTAGTCCATGCCCATAATTATGCATGAACCCTCTGAGTCAAGCATTCTTGAAGTGAGTATTATTATTATTGAAGTGATTATTATTATTATTGAATTTCTTGAGTTATGAGTTGTTGAGTCTCGAGTATTGGGTTCTAGTTATGGTTATTGAAAACCTTGAATTGAGTCGTTCACTTCCATAATTTGGCATGAACTTTATTTCGAGAAGTCTTTTACAATATTTTAAAACTTGTTTTAAGATATGAGCATTGAGTTGAGTAAGAGTAAGAGTGAAGTTCATTTCTTCAAAAGATTGTATGGGAACTAAGTATTTTCAAGAGTAAAATATTTTCACATTTAAACAAGAGAGGAAACACCGATTTCCAAGAGTGCTTTTAAGGTAGTTTTTGAGTAATAATCTCAAACCACAGAAAGAGTTATGTTTTTTAAAATATATGAGTTGAGTATATTTTGGGAGTAGTATTGAGCACCGATATGGGAACGAGTTCAGATAACTCAAGTCTCCATAAACCATGTAGCCGACGTGGGTAGAAAGGGTCATACTTTTTAGATGATTCCTTAGTGCTTTTTAGCACAGACTAGTGGATCCACTTAGTTGAGAGGTCTTATACCTTGGCAAAGTATAGGACTGTTCTAGCAACGTGGGCGAGACGATGTATCATCACATAGCTCATAGTGATGGTTGTCGATTAGAGAAACTCCCACAGAGTTATATTGTATTTTTATATACACACTAATTATTATTGTATTTTTCAATACATTGAGTTGCTATCTACAGCTTTACAGCTTTCCATATATATTGCATATTTTACTATTGCTTTATCCTTGAGTATCATGAGTTGAGTATTTCGAGTTGAGTATCTTGAGTTGAATATTTTGAGTTGAGTACCTTCGAGTTGAGTATCTTGAGTTGAGTATCTTGAGTTGATCTGTGCTTCATGGTGTCGAGTACCTTATTGTTGAGTTTCACTGAGTTGAGAACCTTATTACTAAGATGAGTATCTTATCCTTGAGTACTTTTGAGTTGAGTAAGTTTGAGTAGTTTTGAGTATCCTTGAGTATTTCTTGAGTTGAGTAAGTTTGAAAAGAGGTAAGTATGTTTCCTTTTTATCAAGTTCAAGTTTATGTTTATGCTTTAGAATTCCTCTTACATGCTCGTACATTCCACATGCTGAGTCATTTGTCCTGCATCGTTTCATGATGCAGATACAGATATTCAGGTCATCAACAGGAGATTCGTTGATACCACATGGAGTTCGAATTAGCTATGGTGAACCTTCTTGCTTTCGGAGGGTTCCACTTTTATTTCAGTTAAATCAGTTGTTAGGAGGTCGTGAGTTTTGTCCCGACTTTCATCTTTGTCATTTAGAGGCTTCATAGATAGACAGTAGAGTTTCAGAAGTCTGTTAATTTATTTTGTTAAATGTTTTAAAGACATAAGTTGCCTATTTTATGGCGAGCTGAATAATTTATTTTTATTCAGAGTTTTTCATTTAAGTTAAAGCTTTGTAATTGAGTTTCATGAATATTTATTCAGTTTTTAAGTTTTGTATGCTTGAGTTAGTCTTTCGCTTGTAGTCAGCCAGGATGAGGGTTCGCTTGGGAATCAACAATGGTTCTCGAGTGTCGACCACGTCTAAGGTGTAGGCTCGGATCGTGACATGTGCTTCTTTTTGTTGCTTAGCTTTGGTTGATTAGAGTTTCCTCTATTAAATGCTCCTCTCTCTCTCTTTTTTCTTTGATATATAATATTAGATTTAGGATGAAGTGTGATTTTTTTAGGTCTGATTAATCTTCCTAAAATGTCTATAATGGATTTTGGAAAAAATTAAAAAGTTCAAGGGAGGAAGAATGGAATATTCTCCTTTCTAGTGGAATATGCTTTTGATAAAGATTGAGATGGAGTTTACCACGTGGCTACATGCTATATAGTTTGATCTTTTTTACTTTTCTTCTAAAAATAACTAATATTAAAATATTACCTAAAATATATTTTTGTAAGAATATGAAAATTCAAAGAACTTTTTCTTTTTCCTCGCAAACCAAAAATAGAAGGTTTTTTTTTTAAAAAAATATGATTTTTTGTGGTTTTGTTAATTTCTCAAGTAAAAATCTACTAAAAATGAAATAAAAATATTAGATTTAAATAAATATTTAAAGATAAAAAAATTGACTGAAATTCAGGAAGGGTCAATAGTCCCGTGTCTACAGATTGTATTGCGGTTGAGTTCAATGTCATTGATTAGTCTTCAAAAAAAATTCCTATTATATAGATTGTATTGCGGTTGAGTTCAATGTTATTGGGCTAATGAAATGCCCTAATTGCGAATTTGTCGAAGAAACGGGCTTTGGATGAAAGTTGCAAACTCTGAAGATGGAGAGAGTAGTGATGAGGACGAAGATGGAGAGAGCAACGATGAGGACCAATATAATGAAGAACATGTAATGATCGTGCATTTACCTTATTTATTATCTAATCATAGTAAAGTATATTAATTTAATATAAAAATTAGATAGAGATAAATTATTACCGTACTAATATAATTTTTAGTTTGAATATCGCGTGCAGGTCAATCAGTGCCTACATTCAATTTTAGGGATTTTCTTAGCAATGATTTTATATTTATTGATTTTGATCTTTTAATTTTTTGTGTACAATAAAATTATACATCGTTTTAACTTTTTCATTGTTTATAAATTCTAAAAAACAAAATTCTATTTGAAATTTAGCCTGAAGATGGAGATATAAACCTTCTTCATACAACAAACGATGCACATAATGGAGGTGCTAGCCATATGAGGTAATTAATCTTACTCTTTTTTGTTTCTAATAAATTTATGTATGCTGTTTTTTTTTTCTTTTAGACTTTATTAGATGTTAAAACATGATCTATTTGAAATAAATTGAACTAATGACCCATATTGGTAATAGCATAAAGATATAGGTACCTCTTAAACTTAGCTCAAATTATAATAACACATGTACAAGGAAGAAATTAATAAGGTAATGATATTGATATCTTATAACTATCCATATGAACTCTAGATTACTCAACTATTTTTCTTAATCAAATACAATTAATTGATTAAACTAAGATTTCAAATTAATGTTTGAGCATGAATAATTTTAGTGTGTTTATAATATATTTTTTGTGGTATAAAATATAGTTTTACGTGGCATGAGATGACCATTAATAATGTTCAAGATGGTCGCAACATTTTTTGTTATACTTTTGTGGATGGAAATGCTATTATCCAACAAAATGAGTAAGTTTATTCTCTCATTAAATCCTTTAGCATATACTTTTAGAAGTATATTTAATTTATTTCATGAACCATATATTAATTTGAGTACTTTGTTATTGAAAATAGATGGAGACAACAATTGCATGTGCCTCCTCCTCCGATTGCTTTCGAGATGATTGATCGGAGGAACGTTGTCTTAGGTCTAAACGTTGATTTGGATCTTATAAGTCATGAATCACCCATTTTTTACGAGCAAACTCGTAACAATGTGTTACCATGTTTGGAGCTCACTTTGGCAACCAGAAGCACTTCAGTTAGTGGTGAACATCCACCACCACCTTGTCAATGTATTATTGTCGTGCATCTTCAAGCAAGATGCATTGATGAAAAATATTAGTGTAAAATACCCATCAAACGTGACATTTGTGGATGGTTGTTCTATTTAGATTATTTTTTTTTTGAGTTATTAAATTTAAACTAGGCTTTTTAGCCTTTGAATATTGTAGAATCCTTAATCTACTTATTCGTTCATGTTATTCTGTTTTCATAGAAAATTCTTGCAATGCTTGATCAATTCTATCTTTAAAAAAACTTATATACTACTCTAATTGAAGAGTGTATTATAATTACTAGAGTTTCAACACAAAATTGGTGGACAATGCATTTGAAAAAACAAACATGTTGATTATTGGTTTATGTGTTCAATTTGAGGAGAACACATGTTTATTATTTATTTATGTCTTAAACATAATTTTTCATATGCAAGTCTGATTCTTTTTATCATGAACCAAACATGTAGAATTATTTTTGATAATTGGCGATGTTGAGAGTTGAGACTCGATTGGTTAGTGTACTTTCTTTTTTCTTCATTTATAATTTTTTTAGTTTATGTTTCTAGCAATTTTACTTTCTAATTTCAATTCGATTTTTTTAATAGCTAGCTATATATTAACTTTGTTATGTTTGAATTATTATCCATATATAGATGAGAAAATATGTTCTTTTGTATTTCATTATTGCATGGATTCTACGAAATAAATTAAAAATTAAGTCATCAAATTTATTGAGTCGCTTTCGACAACAAAGTTTCATTATGCACATTCATTTATAGATGAGTCTTTTTCTTCAATTATATCGAGAAAAGTATTATTTTTTGTATTCGGTAAGAAAATTGTTGTTAAATATTTTCCAATAACATCGCTCTTTCTTTTATTTTACTTTCACTTATTTGTCGGAGGGTCTTCGAAAAAAGTTTGTATACCTTTGGAAGGTAAATGTAAAACCATATTTATAGTAGCAAAATTATGATTCGGATCCTTAATATGGAATCGTCTTTATTAGGTAGCACTTCTAAGTTTTTAAGCCATCTTTCAGCACAAATTCAAATTTAATTACGACTCGTGCCCTAATGTGAGTAAAAAACTTCCACAATTATTTTTTCCAGGCAACATCTTCTCTCTTATTGTCTCGTCCATAGCTCATCAGGCTTCAATTTCCATTGAAGGTGAAAGGACTTTTTCTATTAATTTTAATATTCTTTTTTTAAGAAAATCTTTTCTCCTTTAAAAACATCAATGAAAAAAATTGTTTGATAACAATTCCATAAAAAAAATACGTCTTATTATCAATATTTAACATTTTTTTGTGCAATATTGACATAATATATATGTTCTTCAATTACATATTTGTGCAATGTCATTCTTGATTAATTCATAAACTTCTATATTTTTATATATATTTATCATGTGATTATGAATTGCCCAAACAAAATATCTTTGATCATCGTTCAATCGAATCTACAATTTTTGGCTCGAACTATGTATATATATATATATATATGAAGAAAAAAAATTATAGTGACAATTAATTTTGGATCCATCTACGACTTTTTTAATTGAAATTTAGGGGGCTAAATCGTAGTCATATGTGAATGTGGTTGTAAAAATTGAATCATCATAATATCCTTGGTGTGTAATTGGTTATAGAAGCGGATCCAGAATTTAAACTTTATGAGTTCAACCTTTAAGTTTTTTAGCATTGAACGCATTATGGATACATATCTATTTGTTGCACGAATTGGATGAATTTTTTTATCCTCTCGTTCAAATTCCTGGCTCTGCCACTAACTAATTGAAGCTTGATTTCGATTTCAGGGCTTGTAATTGAATAGAATTGAAGTTGATGAGCTGAATGTTACAATGGATAGTAACAAAGATGAGGCTTTAAGATGCATTAGTATAGCTAAAGAGGCAATTTCATCAGGTAATAAACAGAGAGCCCTAAAATTTATTGGAATCGCGCATCGTCTTAATAAAAATTTGTCATTGGATGATCTTCTTGCTGCTTGTGAAAATCTTGATTCATCGATTCGTGGTACATCTAACGAGGTTGAAAATGACGTTGCTAGTGTGAAAAATGAGACAGGGGATGTGATGAATTATAGAGAGGAACATGTAGAGTTGATTAGAAGAATTAAGAGTAAGAAGGACTATTATGAGATTCTTGGTTTGGAGAAGAGTTGTTCAGTTGATGAAATTAGAAAAGCATATCGAAAAAATTCGTTGAAAGTTCATCCTGATAAAAACAAGGCACCAGGTTCTGAAGACGCGTTTAAGAAAGTAGCAAAGGCGTTTAAGTGTTTGAGTGATGTTGGTTCCAGGAGAGAGTATGATGAGACAGGTTATGCTGACGAATTCGTGTATAGTCAGGAGGGTGTGAGGAGAAGAAGAACGGGGCACGAGTATAGTTTTGGTGATGAGTTTGATCCTGATAAGATTTTCAGGTCATTTTTCGGTCATGATGATGATGTGTTTAGGAGAAGTACTTATGTTTACAGGACGAGAACTGCTGGTGCTGAGCTGAGAGTAGTGGAGTTAGGTCCTGTTGCGCGTAAATTAGTACTTCTCCTTCAATTGATGATGTTTTTGTTTATTGTTCTACTTGTATATCGTCTTTACTTTGGAGCCTGACTATAGATGATCTTAGATAAACTTAGAGAAGAAGAAAGGGGCACGAGTATAGTTTTGGTGATGAATTTGATCCTGATAAGATTTTCAGGTCATTTTTCGGTCATGATGATGATGTGTTTAGGAGAAGTACTTATGTTTACAGGACGAGAACTGCTGGTGCTGAGCTGAGAGTAGTGGAGTTAGGTCCTGTTGCGCGTAAATTAGTACTTCTCCTTCAATTGATGATGTTTTTGTTTATTGTTCTACTTGTATATCGTCCCTACTTTGGAGCCTGACTATAGATGATCTTAGATAAACTTAGAGAAGAAGAATTTTTTGTTATCGCGCCTGAATTTGATCAGAACTATTGTCTTGATATTCCTTATATCGAAGAATATGTTATTGGATATGTTTAATCAGACATGAACACGAGTACACGACTTTCATTGGAATGGAATTGCTTCGTTGATAGATCCAAATTCATATCCGCCTTTCTAAGAGATCTTTTTTCGTGCCACAATTGTCAGCCTTAGCCTTCTTTCCACCCCTTTGTACGAGGCTCCTTTCTTCGTGCAAATGCTCATAGGCAAAAAGGACATTCCATTGATCCTATTGACGGGATCAGCCAGTGTCTCGGTGTGTAAGGCCCTTTCCTGGAACAAGAACGTTTAACAGCTAACTGTGCCAAAATTCGAGATTTTGAAGTAGCTTGAGGTTAGCTAAGTTCTTTCTATCTGCATAGAAACCTTTGCTGCTACACTTGGATTTTACTCGGTTATAAAATATGTATTGAACTAGTGATTTATGTCTATGTTAATTAGAAGCAACATATTCAATCTTCTTTCTCCATATTATGCTATGTTGTTCGGACTTTTCAAAAATGTTGCCTCACCTGTATCGTATGCTTCAAAAATGAACTATTTTTGGACTATCCGAGACGCACCCAATGACATTTCAGAAGAGTTCGAGCAACATAGACATTTATAGCCTTTTTAACAGTATATTGAAGATCAAGGCATGATCTTGCAGGTTTATTGACTAGATGCATGGAACTTTCAAGTGGTAATTGAACACTTCTCAAATATTCTAAGTGATAAGCTCGGTCTGGTATCTATGATGGTGGGAGGTGTAGCACATACTTTGTAAATTTAATTAAAAGTAAGTGTAAGCTGATCTGAACACCACGATTATTCGAGGAAAAAAAAAAAGATGATCCCCTTGTATAAGAAGAATTCACCAATCTGTATCTATGGATTATATTTCATTTTACCTAGATATACCGTATAATTTTTGAACAAATGAGATTCAGTTGAGCCCCTTCTTAAGAATTTAGTCCAGAATGACGTGATGTATGGTTTATGTGCATATCACGATGGAATTTGTTGCTATTGAAAATCCAGGCTTTTAAGTGAAAAAGGGTAAAGAGACGATTCTTTATTCACTGAATTTTGAATCGCACATCGATTGGCCTCGAGAATTAATTTGGAGTAATAACATTTGAAATTTCATAAAATATTAGATGAATACTTTTTATCTTGTCAAATTTTAGTGAACAAAATTATATGATATCAATGCTGATGAAAGTTAGTTGGTATATAATCGAAGTACGAGTAAGTTCGTCCGAACACCATTGTAATAGAAAAAATGTAGACAAAGTGTAACAATTTTCTTTAGTGTAACCACAAAATATCATTGATAATGCGAGAAAAAACTTGCTCACAATCATTAGTATTTACATCAAATTAATAAAAGTTTTCATGGTTGAGAAGTACTTCCTTCGTCTCAAATTATTTATCATATTTCATTTTTACATTCTTCTTAAGAAAAAAATTAATTAGGAAAAATGTTTTACTATCTTATCGTCATTTATGTCTTAAGATATAATCTCTTTATTAAAAAATAATTAATTTTGTTTTGACTTTTGAACTTCAAAAGTCACAAACAATTTCAGACAATTATTTTTAAAATTCATACAAGATAATTTGATACAGATTGGAGTAAATTGATTCGAAAATACATACTAATTAATTAATCACAATTAAGTGATGAACTGTATTACAAGGAAGACACGTGTTATCATGGACTGGGTTGACCCACTGGCCCATGGGTTGTGGCCCAGAACCGGCCCAACTACTCATTTTAGTGGGCCTATTGGCCCATTGTTAAATCCCAAATTCTAACTGCTTTGTTCGTTAATTCTTCTCAAACCCTCTCTGCTGCTGCCGCTGCCAACTCCTCGTCGTTCTACTTCTCCGGCGGCTGATTTGTATGTTTTGCTAGCTTTCTCTAACATGATTTCTCTCTCTCTACATATATCCTATTTTGAATGATTTTTAGTGATATAATGCTGATTTTTTTGAAAAAAATTTACATATTGATGTTTACAGTTAAGGTGTGTACTACTTTTTATTTTATTTTATGTGGTAAGTGTTTTGGTAGAAATTTAGCAACTTGCTCGGCGTAGTGGTCAATGAAGTAGGTTGAGCACTATGAGGTCTCGGGTTTAAATCCTGTTAGAGACAAAACGCTAGTTGATTTGTTTCAATATGTTCTAACTTTGGTGGTGGTTGGAGCTTACAAGTATCTGGTGGAATTAATTGAGGTGCACGTAAACTGGTGGTTATCAAAATAAAGAAAAAGAAATTTAGCAACTTCTTTTTAGAATCTCTGTAGAGACAAAAACACTATGTGATTTCCTCCCATCTGTCATAGCCTTTGTGGATAGTGTTATCTGATACTTGGTGGTGGTGGTGGTGGGAGGTGGAAGGTCTGTTGGATTTAATCGTGGTGTGCAAAAGCTGACCCGGACACTACGGTTATAACCAAAGAAATAATGTCTTTATATGCCACAGCTATGTATAACCTATCAAATTGAGCATATTTATTGAAACCTGAACTATTATGCTTTATTGGCTTTTGACCTAACATGATTCTAGTCCTAGCTTAGGAAACACCAAGCGAATTCTTCCATCCACCTAATTCTTGGTGTATAGTTACTGCTGGTGGGTTGTAGCAGGTAGTCAGTGGAGTAGTCGAGAAGTGCATGCAAGCTAACCTGGATACTACTATTGTAAAATAAAAATATATATTCAGGCTGATAGTGTCAATTGGTGTGGATTTATTAAAAAACAAAAAAATGATGTCAATTCTAGATGCTAGGATGTTAGAATTATTTGATGAATCCCTCTGTCATCAAGGGTGGGCGGGTGGAGATTGATCTTTGATCAGCAATGTTCCATCTCCTTGGTATGTAATTGACAATAAAACAAAGTAACTAATGAGTCATTCTGAATATTCTCTGATTAACGAAATAACTTGGGCGATTAAGCTGTGTTGTCTGTAGCCCTATGCCTTGAGTAGGCTGATGTGTTGCTCAACTTGATGGCTTTGAAGATGAATTTCTTTGTCTTTGTTCCGAAATTCAGAGTTGAAACTGGCTTCTGAAGTATCGAACATCAGCCAAAATGTCTCGGAAAGGATTGATGGAGCAGGATCTAAGCAAATTGGATGTGACAAAGCTACATCCACTTTCGCCTGAAGTTATTGCTCGTCAGGCAACAATAAACATTGGTAAACTAGTAATTAAGAATTATTGATTACTTGCATTCGACAAGTGCTTACGTTATTTCGTACATGGAATATACCTCTTTTTTTTCCGTTCCATTCTCTCTCCAGGCTAGCTGTTTATACACTTTAATTACTCACACTGAATTACTGAAATGTAATTTCATATTCTAGGTACTATTGGCCATGTGGCTCATGGGAAGTCAACAGTTGTAAAAGCTATATCTGGTGTGCAGGTATGTCTGTGTTTAAAATTCTGGTCCTTTATCATGGAGTTTAATTTGTTCTTCTAGTTAATAAAGCTTTTGTCAGATTTGACTGTCCTCTATTTAACTGTTTCTCTTGAGTTACAACCAAATGATATGTTGGTCTTTGTAAACTGTTAATATAGATACTTATTTACATATGTATTTGTGAGAACAACTATTCTTTCTGTTGATCTTTTGATAACTAAGGGTATTTGCTATTTACTTCAGCAACTAGAAAGCATTTCTGAGTTTTGTGTCCTTTTCCTTTTGTTATGATTAAAAAATAAAGTAGTTCCACGCCCTCCAACTTTATATGGTGGTTATGAATCAAAGCTACTATTACATTAGCCTCTATTGCAACATAACACAGAGCTGGTATTTGGAGAATCAATTTGTCTTATCTGTTGTGGCTCAATTGATATTTCTTAGATGTTGATATGTAAGTCCTTATTTGGTCTGAACTTTGTTTAGTCTGTCTTATTTTACTGTGTCCGGTGGAAGTAGTCAGACTGCAAGTAATTATGCTCCCTTATTTTTGCAGACTGTTCGTTTTAAAAATGAGCTGGAGCGTAATATTACAATCAAGCTTGGATATGCAAATGCTAAGATATACAAATGTGAAGAAGAGCGCTGTCCTAGACCTGCATGCTACAAGTGAGTCCTTGATTTGAGAAAGAATCATTCTTGTACTTCATCTGGTAGCTTGTGTTGTAACATCAGTCCTTTCCAGGGCTTATGGAAGTGGAAAAGAAGACAATCCCATGTGTGACGTCCCTGGTTTTGAGAATTGCAAAATGAAATTGCTGAGGCATGTGTCTTTTGTTGATTGCCCGGTAAGTTCTACACATGCCACTTTCTACAGTATGTATTACTTAAAATTTAACTTGTGCATTCTTTTTTTATTATACTGATAAACCTTTTTTTTCTTACTGAACATGGATATGACATACATCCATACAAGAGAAAATTTTAAAGATTGTGGCTTTGGAATTCAAGCAAGAGAAGAGTATCAAAGAATAAATCTTACTGTGAATTATAACTGTTTTTCTTTTGTAATGAATATTCAACATTACATATAAGCTTTGCTGTTTATTTAACTTACAGTCCCTATTAGCTTTCTCTTCGATTTAAAAGAAGTCTAGGACGTTAAGAATGGCATCAATGATTAACAATTCAGGCATAGACACTTTCTCCTGCATCTAGCCTTATGCCAGCTGTTTAGGTTCATTTTGCAACAATATCATTGTACTTGAGCATTTAATTTCCTGACATATCAATGTTTTATATGACATCTTTTACTTCAGGGTCATGATATTCTCATGGCTACTATGCTTAATGGAGCCGCAATTATGGATGGCGCCTTACTTCTAATTGCTGCCAATGAGAGCTGTCCCCAACCTCAAACTTCTGAACATTTAGCTGCTGTAGAAATTATGCGTCTCCAACATATAATAATTCTTCAAAATAAGGTTGATCTGGTTCAGGAAAATGTTGCTATCAACCAGCATGAGGCAATTCAGAAATTTATTCAGGTAAGTGGAATACTGGTATAAATTCATTTGCCTCTCACAGGATGTATTATAAAACCATATTTCAAATTCTTTTCCAGGGAACTGTTGCAGATGGTGCCCCAGTTGTACCAATATCTGCACAATTAAAGTACAACATTGATGTCGTCTGTGAATATATTGTGAAAAAAATTCCCATTCCTGAGAGGAATTTCACCTCACCACCAAATATGATTGTTATCCGGTCATTTGATGTAAATAAACCTGGTTTTGAAGTTGATGATATCAGAGGGGGTGTTGCTGGTGGCAGTATTTTGAAGGTATCTTTCTCTATTTCTGCAATCAATGTTATGATGCAACTCATAGCTTCTCTAACGTTAGGCTTTTAGTTTGACCAAGTAATCAAGTAATGCCTGAAGGGCCATCTTTATTTGATTATCCCTTTTAACATGTTATGAGGCCTATTAGAGTGTAGACGTGAAGAAATGAAGATCTCATTGGAAGATGTTCAAGATAATGTTAATTATATTCTTTGCGCAGGGTGTACTGAAGGTTAATCAACTTATTGAGATTCGTCCTGGTATTGTTGTGAAAGATGAGAGTGGCAACATCAAATGTACTCCAATATATTCAAGAATAGTATCATTGTTTGCCGAGCAAAATGAACTACAATTTGCCGTGCCTGGAGGCCTCATTGGAGTTGGAACAACTATGGATCCAACATTGACACGTGCTGATCGATTGGTGGGACAGGTTCTTGGGGAGGTCGGGTCACTTCCTGAAGTTTACGTTGAACTAGAGGTAAAATGACTTCCTTTTACACATCAAAGATTTTTAGACTTTAACTATCTTCTTAAAGAACTGATTTGTAAATCAATTACCTTTTCTTGTTAAGTTTCGAACTACTGGCTCTTTTATTTTTTTTGTTTTTTATGATTGTGTTATCAAATAGGCTCGTTTTTATCTTCCTTCCAACTGAGGTTCTTTATTTCTATACCCCTTTGTAACACAGGTGAATTTCTTTTTACTACGACGTCTTTTGGGTGTGAGGACAAAGGACTCAGAGAGGCAGGGTAGAGTCTCAAAGTTGGCAAAGGGAGAAATCCTCATGTTAAATATAGGGTCTATGTCAACAGGGGCTCGTGTTGTCGCTATCAAGAATGTTTTTGCGAAACTGCAACTGACGTCCCCCGTGTGTACCAGCAAAGGGGAGAAAATTGCTCTTAGCCGGAGAATCGAGAAGCACTGGCGTCTTATCGGTTGGGGTGAAATCCAAGCTGGTATTACTCTTGATGTTCCATCTTCCCCCTTATGAACAAATCACACAACTAGTCACTCAACAGCAGGAAAAACTATTCAAACAAGAAGAGAATTTGAAATTCTGGATACTCTATATTCTTACATTTTTTTTGTTTATTTCTTTGTCCAAGTAGATTGTAACTTGTAATTCATTAGTTTAGGTGGTTATTAAGAAGTTACACAACTAGTCTCTATCTCTCTCTGATATTGCATTTAGAACTATTGAGTCCAAAAATTGTTGATTATCCACAAAGGAATTTTTAAGTGAAAAATAAGTAACTGAAATCATGATATAACCAATTGAATTAATGAATGGACATTGTTATTGTTGTACCCCAATGCAAGTATTAGTGGTTGTTTCCATGGCTTGAACTCATGATTTATAGGTCACAAAGAGATAACTTGAGGCATATGGCCCTTCATCGAATCCTGCTAATACAGAATGCTTTATGCATTAGACTGTTATTTTTATATCAAAATTGAGAAGAACTTCCTTCAAAAGGTATGCAAGTATCATTGCATCAGTATGAGTTATTGTTATGATTCAAGTATTAGTGGATGTTTCCATGGCTTGAACTTGTGATTTATAGGTCACAAAGAGATGACTTGAGGTATATGACCCTTCATCGAACTCTGCTAATGCTAAATACTTTATGCATTAGATTGTTTTTTATGTCAAATTTTAGAAAAACTTCTTTCACAAGGGATGCAAGTATCGTTGCATCAGTATGAGTTATTGTCATGACGAGTCCAAGTTGTTTACACAAATGTAGTATTTTTGCGTGTTTTCATATAGTCAAACTATCACTTGAGTTGTTAAAACGAGCTTGTTATTGGCTCATGCTGATTTGAATCTTACTTTAGTTAAGGCTCAAAGATTAATAATGACTTTAGAACTATGAGATAAATTCAATACAATACAAATGACACAACAAAATGTGTGCTTATCAAAATAGATTGTCCCCATCACTTGGAGGCTAGAAAATAAAAATAAAAATTACTCCTATTATTATCAAATTGTACCTCTTTGTTATAAAATATTTAAAATATGATTCTACTCCATGGAAAAAAGATACTTCATATATCTAAAAGAGTTTGAATAATAGACTTCAAAACTAAGTAAATTAAACATGATATAATAGGATTCTAAATCGAAACTCAGAAATCTCAAATCATGAATCCCCTTACAGTACTAATATAAAAAAAAAAGGAACAAGACAAAATAGTCGAAACAAAATGTTGCAAACATAATACTAGATCGCTAAAACAACATTGGACGACTAAAGCATGATTTCGAATTCTTCGAAGATGAAGAAGCTTTCTGATCAGCCTGTTTTTTCTTTGTGTTTGTAGCTTCTTGTTCATCCAAAGATATTTGCTTGCTTCTGCATTCCACGCTACAAAATGGTTGATCACCCCTATCCATTATTTAAGAATTATAAATATCATTAGTAACATTTTTAGTCCTCAATTATGAATAGATTTTGATAAAGTATATTTAACCTTCGATTTAAATTCTATCATAACAAAAATTACACTATTAAATATGTAAATGGTGACGAAAAAAGAGTGGAAAAAAAATATAATAACAGAAGAATACTCACATATACATGTAGATATTTTGTTCAGGTGAGAGTTTTTTCTTGCAGAATGAACAAAATTCTAGAAACCCACAAAGAGGTTTCTTTTCAATTGTCATGTTCAGGGCAATGGAAGTCGTACTTCTTTTTGAACTTCATCGCCTTCGAGTACTACACTTAGTCCTTTCTTGCTCATGATTTTTGAATATCTCTATGCCTAAAGGAGGGGACTATTTATACACACACATCAATGTAGTTTAGTATGCAAGAAAGGAAAAAGAGTTATTAGTTATATGATTTTATCCAAATTTAATAGTTTATGAATCAGATTTTATTAAAATCACAAATAATATTTTTGAATAAAGTAAATTAAATGAATTGAGGCGGTCAAAATCAGTCAAAGTCAAACTCATAAAATTTAAATCGTGAATCTGGTCTCAATTGTAATTAGATTTATCATTATTCTTATTCATTTACTCTTATTTTGTCGTTTTTTCCCCAAATATGATCTCACTTGTAGTTAGATTTTCCTCTCTTATCTTTTTACTCTTTTTTTTTTGCAGTCTTATTTTCCTCATTTTACTGCTCAGGGGAAAAGTTAGGTGATAAATAATTATTGTGACACTTATTTCTTCATTCTAACCTTTTTTTATGGTCGAGAATTTTTATGGATCAACTAAAGCATGTTTGAAACATATAGTGTATATAGGGTGTATATTTTATTATCCTTTTCTACTTAAATATCATGCTTTTATTTGTTGCTATGCTTTTATCGTTGAGCTAAAATTATGAGTAAATCGTAAATTAAATTTTTGTCAATGTTCCTGTAACATCTCGCAATTTGAAATAGCTAGGAAGAAGCTAAGAACTGGAAATAGTCATTTTAGGAAATAATGAAAATCTGGAAATTTGTCTAAAGTTAGGAAAAGTTGAGTTTTGGAACTTCAAAGGGTCATAACTTCTAGCTCAGGATGAGTTAGAGGTACTTCCAGATATGGTAGGAAAGATCTTGGAATGATCTTTCCAACGCCGCTGAGTTTGCGCAATTCTGAGTTCGTATGAGTGAGATATTCCCTTTGGAAGTTGGGCTGTTGGAATTAGGAAAGTCCAAATCCGGATTTTTGAAGGGTAGTTTGGTCTTTTCCTTACCCAACTTAATTAATTCGTTTTTAGGAGTTTAATTGAGGTAAAGTCAGATTTCAGTCAGTTTTAGAAAGGTGAATTTCACTCTAGGGCTTGGAGAAAGGAGAAGAACGTTCAAGATTCGTTCAAGATTCGTCGAGATTAGCTTGTGGATTTCATCGGGGGTGATCCCTACAAGGTATGTGAGATCACATAGTGTTGGGTTAGTTCACCCACGCGCCAAGCATGTTTAATTCAGCGTATTTTCGTCTTAAAAAGATTGAGAATTTGATGTTCTTGATAGTTGTTCTTGAATTGATTTCGTTCTTGAATATGAGTTGGGATTAAGGAGTTTTTTTATGTTAAAGTGTTGTTTCCTTGAGTTGTTTGGGTTAGAGTTTGTGTATATGATTTGGGTACATGAATCTAAAGTGAATTTGAGAAAAAGAATCGGATTAAAGCGATTTAGGATCAGAAAACGAGATCAAAAATTCGTCAGACTCACCTAGGGAGGGCCAGGCGCGTCGCGCCCCCATAGCGCCAGGAGGCTGGGGCGGCGCGTCTGCAGTGCGCCCAAAGTGATCCCCAGGAAGTTGGGGCCTGACGCGGCGCGCCCCGAATGCGTCTGAATCGTCGTTTTTCACCCAATTTTTGTCATTCAGTCCGTTTAAGCCTTTCTAAAGTGTACTAACACTTTCCATTGATTCTAACTACTCTAAATGACTTCTAAACATCTAGATATCATCCAGAAACATGAATCATAACCTTGAATCCATAAATTCAAATTTAAGGAAAGTCAAGAGCCAAGTCTAGGAAGTTCTTAGAGTCTTTTCAAGAAGTCTTTTCCAAATGTTTTAACTGTGTTTTAAGACTTAAAGTTCAAGTTGAGTAAAGAGTAAAGAGTAAAGTTTGAAGTCCATTTCTTCAAAAGTATAGGGGGACTATGTATTCCCAAAGGATTTAAAATATTTTCACATTTAAACAAGAAAGGAAACCTCGATTTCCAAAGGGCCTTCGGGCTAGTTTTCAGAAAAGAGTAATCGCTTTCTAAATGAATCAAGAAGGGAAACTTTGATTTTCAAGATAGCCTTTGAGCTAAGTTTTTGAGCACTAATCTCAAATCACAGAAGAAGTATGTTTTTAAATATAAAGAGCTAGTATCATATTTTGGGAGTAGTATTGAGCACCGATATGGGGGAGCGTTCAGAGAACCCACAGCCCCCATAAACCATGTAGTCATCATAAGTAGAAAAAGGGTCATACTTTTTAGATGAACCCTTAGTGCTTTTTAGCATAAACTAGTGGATCCACTTAATAGTTCAGGTCATATACTCTTGGCAAGGTATAGGATGCCTTGGCAGCGTGAGGTAACAAGTTGTATCATCACTATAACTCTTAAGTGATGGTTGTCGGTTAGAGAAACTCCCACAGAATTTATTTGTATTCTTATATACACAATTATTTGTATTTTTACATACATTTCCGAGTTTTAGTGTATCTTTGCATACACCCAGAGTTGACTTCATGTTTTAAACAAATTTTCTTTATATTGCACTTGTTTTAAAACTGTTTTATATTGAAATAAGTTCAGTTATGTTGAGTTGAGTTGAGTCAGGTAAATTCTTCAGTTTCTTTTCAAGCTTAAGTTGTGTTTAGCATTCCAACTCGCATACTAGTACATTCAATGTACTGATGCCAGTTGGCCTGCATCTTATTATGATGCAGACACAGGTAACTAGGATCGGCATCCAGCGCATCGTTGATCCAGTGAGCACTCTAGAGTCAGTTGGTGAGCCTCCTTGCATTCCGGAGGACTACTTTTATTTCTTTCAATTTTATTATTAGTTCATTAGGATGTCGTGGGCCTGTCCCAACATCCATCTCAGTTGTTTAGAGGCTTCATAGACAGACAGTCAGTTAGTTAAATTCATTTGTCACTACTTTATTATTGGCTTATGTTTTTTTGAGACTTGAGGTTGCCATTGGCCAAAGTTGAATGTCGACTTTTAAACATTCTAAGTTTTGATCATTATAAATATGCATATAGTCTTCCGTTGAGTAAGTAAGTCAGGCCAAGGGTTCGCTTGGGGCCAACAATGGTTCTCGAGTGCCAGTGCCAGTCCCACCCAGGGTGTAGGCTTGGGGCGTGACAGTTCCCTACTAACACTTTGTTTGGATCGTTGTTATGTATTGTATTGTAATGTATCACATTGTATTGTATCGTATTGTATTGTTTTAATGAATACAATGTTTGAATAAATTGTATAGTTTTCCGTCGTTACATAATGTCACACATTCATAATTTGAATGATAAACCTACAAAAAAAAGTAGGTTACGGGGTAGAGCAACTATGAAAAGGTAGGGTAAAAGATGATATATAATTATTAAATAATAAGTAAAGATAAAAATAAGAAGGAAATATTAAGGTAACAATGTGATCACACCAAATCGGTCGTTACATGAAATGAGTCTTTTCGTCATTACCTGACAATTAATTCAAACGATACAATACAATAAAATTGAAATAACAATCAAAACAAACATTGTATTTAAACTAACAATACAATTAAGTACAATACAATAGGTAACAACTATCCAAACAAGGTGTAAATCACTTGACCGTGAAGTTGTCCCGAAAGAAGAAAATACCAAGTGTGAGCAGCAAAGCACCACAACTAGGATTGTGGGAATCATGACTAGGGCACAACGCTAAAATCAACCACAAATAACTGTCAATTAATATTAGCATGCTTCATTTCTATTTTCATATTGAATGTTTTCTAATATGTGCACACGATAGGACATGCATGTTCATTACTTGTTCGAGAGAAAAGTACATGATTAGAAAATTCTAAAAACGGATCTAATAATTTGTTTTGACGACTTGAGATCGAGAGAGGATAGTTCTATAAACAAAAATGCAAGGGTAAAAGTTGAAACACTCTAAGACCGAGAGGAGGGAGGTGACATTCATCTAATAGGGTTGAAAAGCGTTTAGGTGTACACAACTTGCTATGAATGTATACATTGTATCAAAAGATTGTTATTTGTGGGAAATCTGAGTTGTAGTCTAAAGGTCATGGGAACACAATCCTAGTCTATTCTAATTGATAATCAAACCTAGGAACTGTCGTATGTTACTCTTACTATTTAACTCCAAATACAATTGGTTACTTGGATGTTAAAACAAATGCAATATTTACTTTATGCAATTTAATTTTCGAGAATATCAACCGCAATTTAACATAAGAACTAGAAGATTTGTTTTTGTTGTAATTCCCTATGGGATCGTACACAACTCTTGTTGAGTTCTGTAATTGACTTCGACCATTTATACTTCTTAATTGAGGTGTAAGTTTGAACGTATCAAAATTTGGCGTTGCTGCTAGAGAATTCAGTTTAGAAATATTCTACTAGCAATTATTTCATTTTGCAGGGGTATTTCCTTATTTTACTTCTTGTTTTCTTGTATGTGTCCTCTACAGGTAACTCAGTTACTTTATGCCAAACACCAAAATAAGGGACTACCTTTAATTTCCTACTATCCTAAGCTTGCTTGGTTAACGCTTAAGAGATTGAGAATGGTTAACACTTAATAGATTGAGGATGACTTGCCCTTGGAGGGCTAGAAAAAAATAATTACTTCTATTGTTATAATTATCAAATTGTACCTCTTTGTTATAAAAATATTTAAAATATGATTCTACTCCATGGAAAAAAGATATGTCATATATCTAAAAGAGTTTGAATAATAGACTTCAAAACTAAGTAAATTAAACATGATATAATAGGATTTTAAATATAAACTCAGAAAGCTCAAATCGTGAATCTCCTTACGATACTAGTATAAAAAAAAAAAAAGGAACAAGACAAAATAGTCGAAACAAAATGTTGCAAAAATAATACTAGATCGCTAAAAAAACATTGGACTAAAGCATGATTTCGAATTCTTCGAAGATGAAGAAGTTTTCTGATCATCCTGTTTTTTCTTTGTGTTTGTAGCTTCTTGTTCATCCAAAGATATTTGCTTGCTTCTGCATTCCACGCTACAAAATGGTTGATCACCCCTATCCATTATTTAAGAAGTATAAATATCATTAGTAACATTTTTAGTCCTCAATTATGAATAGATTTTGATAAAGTATATTTAACCTTTGATTTAAATTCTATCATAACAAAAATTACACTATTAAATATACAAATGGTGAAGAAAAGGAGTGAAAAAATAATAATAACAGAAAAATACTCACTTATACATGTAGATATTTTGTTTAGGTGAGAGTTTTTTCTTGCAGAATGAACAAAATTCGAGAAATCCACAAAGAGGTTTCTTTTCAGTTGTCATGTTCGGGACAATGAAAGTCGTACTTCTTTTTGAACCCTCATCGCCTTCGAGTACTACACTTAGTCCTTTATTGCTCATGATTTTTGAATATCTCTATGCCTAAAGGAGGGGGTATTTATACACGCACATCAATGTAGTTTAGTATGCAAGAAAGGAAAAAGAGTTACTAGTAGTATGATTTTATCCAAATTTAATAGTTTTGAATCAGATTTTATTAAAATCACAAATATTATTTTTGAATAAAGTAAATTAAATGAATTGAGGTGGTCAAAGTCAAACTCATAAAATTTAAATCGCGAATCTGGTCTCACTTGTAGTTAGATTTATCATTATTCTTATCATTTTACTCTTATTTTGTCGTTTTTCTCCCAAATATGATCTTATTTGTAGTTAGATTTTTCTCCGTTATCTTTTTACTCTTTTTTTTAGCCTTCTTTTCCTCATTTTACTGCTTAGGGTAAAAGTTAGGTGATAAATAATTATTGTGACACTTATTTCTTCATTTTAACTTCTTTTTTTATGGTCGAGAAATTTTTACGGATCAACTAAAGCATGTTTGAAACAAAAAGTGTATATAGGGTGTATATTTTATTATCCTTTTTTACTTAAATATCATGTTTTCGTTTGTTGCTATGCTTTTATCGTTGAGCTAAAATTATGAGTAAATTGTAAATTTAATTTTTATCAATGTTCCCTACTAACTCTTTGTTTGGATGGTTGTTATGTATTGTTTTATAATGTATCGCATTGTAATGTATTACATTGTATTGTATCGTATTGTATTGTTTTAATGAATACAGTGTTTCGATAGATTGTATAGTTCTCCGTCATTACATAATGTCACACATTCATAATTTGAATGATAAACCTACAAAAATAGTAGGTTACGGGTAGAGCTACTATGAAAAGGTAGAGTAAAAGATGAAAAATAATTATTAAATAATAAGTAAAGATAAAATAAGAAGAAAATATTAAGGTAACAACGTGATCACATCAAATTGGTCGTTATATAAAATGAGTCTTTTCGTCGTTACCTGATGATGAATTCAAACGATACGATACAATAAAATTTAACTAACAATCAAAACAAACATTGTATTTAAACTAATAATACAATTCAGTACAATACAATACAACACAATTCAGTACAATAATATACAATAGGTAACAACCATCCAAACAAGGTGTAATCACCTGTATTAATAATCTAACCAACTTCATAACCTTTTTATCCACACCTAATATACAAATCACTCTACAAGTAAGAGCACCTAAATATGTTGGAACAATGTCCACTTTATATTATCTTTTATATATAATAACTAGAAAAAAAAGTATATTTTGTTTAATTCTTGTGAGAACAGAACAGGAGATGTTAATGTAAAGTTACAAGCATTTGATGTTGTTATGTTAAACGTTTCATTGCACTCTGCATTAGCAAATTACACACGAACTTATGGCATTAAATTCCTTAACATCAAAACGTTCCAAATTCAAACTAACTTACAAGTCGATTAACAACATTAACAACATACTCAATGTAGTTCCACAACCAGGGAACTTACAAGCCAAATTATGGGGTTAGAGAATTCGAAGCCAACATTAGAACTTTTGAATGAAGTCATAAATGTGCTTATTAATCTCATCTGGCCTTTCTTGATTGACAAAGTGAGCTGCACCTTCCAAAACCACAACTTCCTCCAACAATGGAACATATTTCTTAAATCCACCATTGTGTATGTACTCTTTAGCACCTCGCATATGGTACGCCAAGTCGAATTCCCCGACAATAAACTTGGTTGGAACATTAACTTGTGCCCCTGTCCATGGTGCAGTGAGTTCTGAATTTCTGCATTTCATATGAGCATACAACTAACGTGTCGAACAAATGCAATCAAATTTACGATATGACAGAAGGAGAGGAACGCTTACATGGATAAAGCTCGGTAATAGTTAAGTGCACCAGTGAAACCAGTCTGCTCAAACTTGCTGGCATAGTAATCTAACTCTTCCTCAGAGAGCCACGTTGAAAGGGCAATCGGAGCATCAGCGATAGCTTCAAAGCCTTTGCCTTTAGGAAAATAAATAGGTGCAGGATCGCGGTATGTCAACATTTTCTTAAGAACAGACTTAGCACCAATTGGAGCAAATTCAGCTTCAATATCTCCTTGTACCTGCAGGTTAAGATCATAGTGAACTTCTGCTGCTGAAATTACCAATTAAAATTAAAGTTGTTTACGTGTATGTCACAAGTTGAGGTAATAAAGAAATGGTGTTTAGCTATGATGCTCGGACTCTTCAAAAATGTCTATATCCTCCAAAAGTAGTGCATTTATGGAGGATCCGACTTAGGTGCAACAACATATCTATAGAGTCCAAGCAACATATATGTTTAGTACAAGCTCATATCTTACCATACAGAATAAACTTTTTATATAGGTGTGATGTAGACAGTCTATTCTAAATGCAAGCATTAGTAACTATTTTCATGGTTCGAACCCGGGAACTATAGGTCACATGGAGACAACTTGAGGTGTACCCTTCCCCAAAACCTTGTTAACGCTTGATGCTTTGTGCATCGAGCTGTCCTTTTTATATCACATTTTAGAAAACTTCCTTCATGACAGAGGAGGGGAGTATTGTCGCATCAGTAAGAGTTGTTGCCGTGTAACGAGGCCACGAGATCAAGTTGTTCCACAAATGGAGTATTGCACCATGTTTCCAAGTAAGACTTGTCTACAAATAGATTCGATGTGGTCCAGCCCATCCCCAAACAGCCACGAACTTCTTTGCCCAAAAATCACCATGTATATATGGTAGATGATGAAGATCCTACCTTTGCCACAACCTAAATCCCGTGTACAAGGAGAGTTTAATGCACCGTACTGCTCTTTATTTCACAACTGGTTAATTTTGTAAATGAAGTCATATTCAAGTCCTATAGAATAGTCCCCCCGAAAACATGTAAAATAGCTATCAAACACAAATTAAACGTATTCGGAGACAAGAACAGAGAGAACCTGAAATCTGCAGATATAATAATCTTCCCCATATAAAGCCTTTAGCCCCTCAATAGGATTCATATTTGAGTTCCTTGGGAGGTAATGGACACTCAAATTCACCAAGGCTTTAACTTTATCTGGCCTAAAAAGGCATAAATGCCAAGCAATCAACGCGCCCCAATCATGCGCAACAACAAACACCTTGTCTTCATTTGGAGCAATGGCTTCAAGCAATGCTACAACATCACCCACAAGGTGAAAAATACTGAACTTTGAAGGGTCATTAAGGGGTGCACCAGTAGTATCTCCATAACCCCTTAAGTCAGGCGCCACAGCACGGTACCCACGTTCAGCTAAGTAGACCATTTGGTGGCGCCATGAGTACCTATTGCGAAAGATCATGGGTTAACTAGCACACAATCTAAACAAAGAGAAACCAAACATAAAGATTTAACGAGATCCGGCCAACATTAGTCCTATAGGCAAAAGCAGAGACAATTTTTCACTATGAATGAGCAAACTGAAAACAGCAGCATACTCAGTGTAATCACACAAAGTGGGGTCTAAAGAGTGTAGACTATACACAGACTTTACCCTTACCTAAACGTTAAAAAGAGGTTGTTTCTGACAGACCCTTGGCACACCAAACCTACTAGAAAACAACAACATACCTAGTGTAATCCCACGAAATGGGATCTGAACAATGTAGATTGTATACAGACTTTACCACTACCTCAAAGTTAGAGAGGTTGTTTCCGATAGGCCCTAAGCTCACAAAAAGCTACTAGAAAATCTAACAAGATTCAAGATTGAAGCAAATAGTACCAGAGTTCAGGGAAGCCATGGATGAAGAGGATTGTTGGGCCTTGGCCTAATTCTGCTATATGCATATTTAGGCCATTTACAGCTACCATCTTGTGCTCTATCTTCTCCATTTTTGTTGTTGTTGTTTTACTCTGTGATTTCGTCAGTCTCTCTTAGGCAATGATCTGAACATATGATAAACACTTTCGATTCTTTGGAAAAATTTCGGTGTGTATTCTTAAGCATCTATTGCGTAGATAAGCTAATTACTTATAAAATGTCAACTCCTTTAATGCTACATATTAGCCTCAACAAGTCATAAAAATTGAGGCATGTTACAGTTGAGACTGTTGTGTATAATAAAAAGATCTGACATATTTTATGTGGTGAACTAGACGTTGAGATCATGCACTAAACTATACTTGTTTAGATGCTATATTTGAAATATATTATAGTACGAGTGTTTTAATGAATTGTATTCAGTTTATTAAAAAATGATGCATATCTTCTGGATTAGCAAAAGTCCAAAAACTGTCCATTTTTTTTCTGGAAGCTTCACATGGTGTGTTTGGTGTATACGATGGAGCATTAATAAATACTTCACGTTTTAAAAATAAATGGATGGTAGGCTAGAAAAAATATTTTAATTTTCTTTTTAATGTTTGGTAACTAAATAAAAATACTACGCCAATGAGTAATGACAACTACATACGAGTTCATAGAAATTCAGTAGCTTTTATTGAGATTTTGTATATGTAATAAAATATTCATCAACAGTGAATCTAGTTATTATCACATATATTAACTTAAATATTATTATAAAATAGTATCACAACGTTCCAAGACAAATAACGAACACTGCTTACACAAAATACTGCGTACGCTAGAGAAAGTTTAGAACTTTTGAATGAAGTCATAGATGTGTTTGCTAATCTCATGTGGCCTTTCTTGGTTGACAAAGTGAGCTGCACCTTCTAAAACTACAACTTCCTCCAACAATGGAACATCTTTCTTAAATCCACCATTGTGTATGTACTCTTTAGCACCTGGTATATGATAAACCAAGTCGAATTCTCCGACGATAAACTTGGTCGGAACTTTAACTTGAGCTCCTGTCCATGGTGCTGTGAGTTCCCAATTTCTACATTTCATAAGACAGAGAGAACTTTAGGATGCATGTATGAAGAAGTTGATCAAGAGAGTCTAAAAGCAATTAATAGCATCTATGTTGTTCAGACTCGTTAGAAATGCGTCCGAGTGTGTTTTGGAGGATCCGGCACAAGTGTGCAACAATTTTGGAGAGTCTGAGCAACATAAAATACAATAGTGTTCATGAACTTCACAACTTTCTTGACTTCCTAGAAAACATGTCTCAAACTAAAACGAAAAATCTCTTGACAACACAAATGTGAACTATATAAGCATACAACTAATGTGTCGAACAATAGAATCAAATTTTTTATATCACAAAAGTCGGGAACACTTACATGGGTAAAGCGCAGTAATAGTTAACTGCACCAGTGAAACCAGTCTGCTCAAACTTGTTGGCATAGTAATCCAACTCTTCCTCAGAAAGCCACGATGAAAGGGCAACCGGAGCATCAGGGATAGCCTCAAGGCCTTTGCCTTTAGGAAAATAAAATGGTGCAGTATCGCGGTATGTCAATATTTTCTTAAGAACAGACTTAGCACCAATTGGAGCAAATTCAGCTTCAATTTCGCCCGGTACCTACAAGGTAAAATCACAGTGAACTTTTTGCTGCTGAAGTTACCAATGCAAATTTAACTTGTTCCGTCCATACTATTAGTCGTAGTATTACTCTTGTCCTTTGATTTCTGTTACTACATAGCATATGTTGTTATTGAATATACCCCAGAAAACATGTAAAAATCCCTATATCAAACACAAATGAAACGGATACAGAGACAAAAACAGAGGGAACCTGAAATCTCGATATATAATGATCTTCCCCATATATAGCCTTTAGCCCCTCAACCATATTCATCTTTGGGTTCCTTCTGGAAAAATGGACACTCAAATTCACCAAGGCTTTAACTTTATCTGGCCTAAAAAGGCATAAATGCCAAGCAATCAACGCGCCCCAGTCGTGCGCAACAACAAACACCTTGTCTTCATTAGGAGCAATGGCTTCAAGCAATGCTACAACATCACCCACAAGGTGTAAAATACTGAACTTTGAAGGGTCATTAAGGGGTGCACCAGTAGTATCTCCATAACCCCTTAAGTCAAGCGCCACAGCACGGTACCCACGTTCAGCTAAGTAGACCATTTGGTGGCGCCATGAGTACCTGTTGCGGAAGATTGAGTGTTAACTATCATAGAACCAAAGCATATAGAGACAAGGAAGATCGTGGGTGACTATCATAGAACCAAACCAAGCCTAGTCCTCGAGACAAAAAGCAGAAAGAGTTTTTCACTATGAATGTACAAAACAAATAATCCCCAATTACAATATTGTTATACAAATCTCAAGTAGTTCATAATCCTACAAGAAGTAAAGATGTGACATATATTTTATGTAGTTAACTTAGAACGTTGAGATAACACACAATAATTTTTTCAAAATTTGAGTTGGAAGTATCTAACGGAAACACTTATTCAAATGCTAAATTTGAAATATGTCCTAGTTTGAGTGTCTAAATTAATTTATTGGCCGGGATTGTTCATGTATTGCAACATAAGGATTAACGAGATTCAGGCAAACCTAGTGAGATGAATTGTATAGTACAAAATAATTCAAATTACAATTTCATCATCATACAAAGTTCAAGTAGTTTCAAATGTGTTGTGGAAGACCATGGGTTAACTAGCACACGATCACACAATCAAAACAAATATAGGGGAAAAAACAACACAGTCATTTAACAAGATCCAGTCAAGATTAGTCCTCGAGGCAAAAGCAGAAAGAATTTTTCACTATGAATGAGCATACAATCTCTATTATACAAATCTCAAGTAGTTCCTAATTAATGTTACAAAACGATACCTACATGGATGTACAAGAAGAAACAATAAAACTAGAAGGCTTTTGCAAAGGTTGATTTGGGACCTAGGCCCACAAAAACATCTAGCTAAAAGGACGACATATGAGAAAGAACGTTTTATGAAAATTGTTATGAAGAGTCTATATTCCTTCGTCCCCTTTCTGAGTATCTGACTTCTCATTTCTTTCTAGTTCTTACTATCCTTTAGTTCCCTATTATGTAATTGGTTACATTTATGAGTTTTTGCTTAGAATTTGGTTCTTTACAAAATGATTTCCCAAACTTAGAATGGAAATAGGTTCCCCTAACCTACTAGAAAACAACAACACATACCCAATGTAATCCTATGGATCTACGGATTGTAGACTATATGCACACTTTATTCCTACCTCAAAATTAAAGAGGTTACTTCCGACAGGCCTCAACTCAACAAAAGCTCAAGAAAACAACAATATACCCAATGTAATCCTATGGATCTACGGAGTGTAGACTATATGCAAACTTTATTCCTACCTCAAAATGAAAGAAGTTATTTCTGACAAACTATCAACTCAACAACCCAATGTAATTTTACAAAGTGGGGTCTAGGGAACGTAGATAGTACACAGACTTTATACCTACCTTAAAATTAAAGATGTTATTTCCGAAAGACCCTCAAATCACCAAAAGCTACTAGAAAATCTAATATAATTTAGGATTTACAAAATTCAAGATTGAAACAAATAGTACCAGAGTTCAGGGAAGCCATGGATGAAGAGGATTGTTGGACCTTGGCCTAATTCTGCTATATGCATATTTAGGCCATTTACAGCTACCATCTTGTGCTCTATCTTCTCCATTTTTGTTTGTTTTTTTTCTTACTCTTGAGTCTTTCTATGTGTGTGCTTTTATTAGCCTTGATGTGGCTGTATGGCCTGTTACAAATACAAGTAGTTGTACCAAAATATCTGACATGTATCATTTTCAATTTTACTACTATGTGATAAAGGTATTCGTTTCAGTTGAACATCTGAATATGTGATAAAGTATTTATATTAAATTTTTTTGATTTAATAATACAAAAAAATTTGTGTATTCTTAATATTTATTATATGGATAAATTAATCACTTAAAATTTAATATATCAACTATTTTTTATAAGTTGTAGAACTAATCAAATTTGTTACTATTAAAATTAATGTGTATAATAAAAAGATGTGACATAAATTCAATTCAGATCATGCACAATAATTTTTGGCCGGTGATTAGACATTTAGTTGTTCAATTTTACGTGATTGCTTTGAGTATCTAAATTTGTGATAAAAGTGTTCATATTGAATATTTTTTTATTGAAAATTTTAAAAAAAATTGTATGTATTTTTAATATTTATTATGTGAATAAATTAATCACTTAAAATATAATAAAATTTTTAATTATATATATACTATTCTCAATAAATTGTAAAACTAATAGGCTTGTTATTATTGAGGTGATGTGTATATAATAAAAATATATGACATATTTTATGTCATTAATTAACTTAGACAGTTGGAGATCAGGACAACTATTTCTTGCCTGTGATTTAGACATTTTGTGGTTGTCGTTGTCGTTGTCAATTTCACTATGTAAAAGTGATTACATTGGTTTACCATAGGAATACGTGATAAAGTGTTCATATTTATTAAATATGTTCGACTTAAATTTGGAAAATATTTTTGTATGTATTTTTTACGTTGATAAATTAAATACTTAAAATATATCAGCTTCTATAAGTTGTAAAATTAATCAGGTTTGTAATTGAGGTCAATGTGTATAATAAAAAAACGTAACATATTTTATGTGGTTAATTAATTTAAACGGTTGAGATCATGCACAATATTTTTTTCAAAATTTCAGTTAGAAGTGTTTCATATGAATACTTATTTAAATGCTAAATTTGGAATATAACGTAGATTGAGTGTTTAAGAGCATATTTGGCATTATTATTGGGAGATCAAAAGTGTTTTTTTTTATAAAAGCACTTTTTTGAAAAAAAAATAATGTTTGGCAAATTTTCAAAGCTGCTTTTAAATGGAAGCAGAAGCAGTTTTTCTGATATTGGAATAAGTTAAAAAATTCTGCTTCTTAAAAAAAAAAAAAACAGAAGCAGAAAATTATTCTCTTCCTCCCATATATACATATTTACCAATATATCCCTTATTAATTAATTAACATATATCATAAATTTGGTTAAGTTTCGTACAAGAATTTTATTTTTTATTTTTATATATAATAAATTTCTTATTTTATATTTATATACTGTAATTATTTTATATTTTATATATTATTTTATTTCTTATTTAATAGAAGCAGAAATAAATGTAACAATGACATTTTTGTGGGTTTAAAAATATGAAGGATTTTATTTATTTTTGTGGTGATTTTTTTGTATATAGTGGTTTACTTTGTGGAATAGTTTTTAAATTTATTTTTCTTGATATTTTGAATTATAGTTAAGTCATGTAAATATTATATTAATATTTAATTTATGTATAATATTGATTGGAAATTCAAATATGCATATTTTCATTAAAAAAATTCTAATAGATATTTGAAATAGTTTTTCTCTATAAAATAATCTTAGTATTAAAAGTACATTGATACTTACCCTTTTTCGTAATTTGACTCTAAAAAATATTTTTTAAAAAAGATTAGTCAAATACGATTTGCTTAACAAAAACACTTTTCAAATGAATTAGCCAAACGCATTATTTTTTTTCAAAAATACTTCTAAAAATAAGTAATTTTTAGTAGGAATGCCAAATATGCTCTAAATTAATTATTGACAAATTTAAGGATTGTTCATGTATTGAGTCTTTCAAAAATGATGCCATATCTTATGTATTAGGAAAAAATATTTAGAGGTTTGTTTGATAGGTAAAAAATATTTTTCTGAAATTATTTTTATGAAAAAGAAGTGATTTACTTATTTATTTTTAAAATATTTAATAAGTTTTTATTATTCCAAAAAAATTATATTCTATTTATTTCAATTTATCCATCTAAATTTTTTCTTCGTTTGGATAGTAATAATTTTTGGTGCTAATTAAGTCAAATCCCACATGTATGAAAGTCACTAAGATTTAAATTCTATCGTACTTTATGTTATGCGTACTCCCAACAACTTGTAACTCAACGGATCTCATTATTATTGCAATATCATTTCAATTATATACCTAGAAAAATAATAATATTGTTCGAATTAATTTATGTGTATATTAAATAGTTCACTAAGGAGTTGTTAGGTTAAAAGTCCACATTATATGTTGGAGTTAGAAGTATTTAAATATTAAAGTGTATGATATATATAATAGTGGAGAAAATGATCAAAATAGTTCTTAATGTATATGTGTTACTTTATTTTGGTTCTTAATGTATCAAATAAAAAGTTATATTTAACCGTAGATTTCACGTGTGGCTAACAAAATATACTATTGTTATTTTCTTTTGTAAGCTCAAAATAAAATAAAAAAATCCATGACTATTTACCATCATTTTTTTCTAACAAAAATTATTAGCTACACATATACATTAAGAACCATTTTGATCATTTTATTTATATTAGTGTGCATAAAGTAGAGAAAGTAGTCGGTATATTTTGTAACTCATATAACTATATTATTGATCATTTGGTAGCTGGTTAGAGTCAGTGGCGAAGCCAGAAATTTCATGAAGGGTGTCCAAGTGTTAAAGTGAACCCGCTCTTCTTAAAAAGTGAAAAAAAATCATTGCTAGTGAGATTTGAACACACAAACACTTTAAGCTTGTGTGCCTTTACTCTTTCAAGGCGCCTGAAACCATTAGATTACATTATATTATTGTGTCAAGGGTGTTCAAAATATTTTATTTAGCCACTTTGTTTATTATTTTACTTGTATATACGGTATAATTTTCCAACGAAGGGTGTCCAATTAAAGGTAGCATATGAATAATTTATTTCTTATTTAGCTATCAGAAAATTTAATGACATAGTGTTTATGTTATCTCCTATTAGTTACCTCATTACACCTAACATGGTGTTGAATTCACCGGGTAGTCCGAAATTGTTGATTCACACGACGTTGTTGGAGTGTTATATAATATAAAAAACAAATCAAAAATACTATTTTTAGTTCGGTGAAATTCAATCTTTTTAAATAAAGTAATATTTATTTATCGAAAAGAACCAATCTAAATAATAATAATCTAAAATATTTGTAATTTTTTAAAGAGAGAACTCTTTTTAACTCTCTCCACAAATATATAGAGCAAAAAATGAAACTACAGACTCAAATAACAGTAGTAATTTATGAAGGTGAATATATAGAGCAAAAAATGAAACTACAGACTCAAATAACAGTAGTAATTTATGACGGTGAGATGTGATCGGGTGATAAGTATATTCTAACTTTGACGGAGATTCATATTCGAATTCGAAATATAAAATCACTTTTATTAAAAAAGCATTTTACCTTTTTCGATTCTTCCTTCATGTGACCAAGTAAATGGGAGCAGCCGAAATTCTCGAAATTCGATCCTTCCGATCCACGTTGAACTCCTTAAGATTAATATATGGTATCTCCAAATCACTTTTCTTGCTCGGAATCATAATTCCGGCGAGTTGGCCGGAGAACCGCCGGCGAGTTTTCCGGCAAGGCGAGCTCGACCCAGTTCTACTCTCAGTAATATACACAGGCCCATAAGTTGTTCCGCCGGGAACATAACGGCGGCGGCGGAAGCTGCCGGAGTTGAGATCACCGGCGTTAGTGTTTTTCCACTTTATGAAGAACAGACCATTTTTTCCGGTGGCTATGTTTTTTAATCTTCCTTGCTTCTTTCAAAATCTGTTGTTTAAACAGTAATTAGAATCCCAAATTATTGAATATTGAAATAAAATTGATTCAAATTGACCAAAATTGAACATTAGAGGTATGTATATTATAACTGTACTCATTATTAGTTAGATAAGTATTAACAACGAGCGGATTCTAAATTTTAAGTGTATAAGTTATGAATTTTAAGTTTATAAGTCATGAATATCTGTTTTGAAAAATTGTAGATTAACTAACACATAATCAAAATAAAGAGAAAACAAACATAAAGATCTAACGAGATTCGTCCAAACCAGTGACAAGATTTGTATAGTACTAAGTTAAAAGAAATAAATATTACAACTTCGGTCATACAAAACTCAAGTAATTCCAAATATGTTGTGGAAGAATATTGTGGGTTAATTAGCACACAATTAAAATAAATAGAAAATAAATAAATTAAAACTGTTATGTATAATAAAAAGTATAACATATTTTATATGGTGAACTAGACGTTGAGATCATGCACTATACTTGTTTAGATGCTAAATTTAAAATATAATATAATTTGAGTGTATTTATAGTGCATTAAAGATGATGCATATCTTCTAGATTAGAAAAAGTCCAAAAACTGTCCATTTTGTCTTGAAGCTTCACATGGTGTTTGGCGTATACGGTGGAGCATTAATACATAGTCCACGTTTTTAAAAAAATAAATGGAATGGTAGACTAGAAAAAAATATTTTAATTTTTTTTCAATGTTTGATAAAGTATATAAAAATACTATTCCAATGAGTTATGATATAGAAATTCAGTAGAATTTTGTATATGTAATAAAATATTCACCAACTGTGAATCTAGTTAGTATCACATATATTAACTTAACTATAATTATAAAAATACTATCACAAAGTTCCAAATTCGTACTTATTTACGAGTCATATGACAAGTAACAAACACTGCTTACACAAAATCCTGCGTATGCTAGAGAAAGTTTAGAACTTTTGAATGAAGTGATAGATGTGTTTGCTAATCTCATGTGGCCTTTCTTGGTTTACAAAGTGAGCTGCACCTTCTAAAACTACAACTTCCTCCAACAATGGAACATCTTTCTTAAATCCACCATTGTGTATGTACTCTTTAACACCTGGTATATGATAAACCAAGTCGAATTCTCCGACGATAAACTTGGTCGGAACTTTAACTTGAGCTCCTGTCCATGGTGCTGTGAGTTCCCAGTTTCTACATTTCATAAGACAGAGAGAACTTTAGGATGTATGTATGAAGAAGTTGATCAAGAGAGTCTAAAAGCAATTAATAGCATCTATGTTGTTCAGACTCGTTAGAAATGCTTTCGAGTGTGTTTTGGAGAGTCTGAGCAACATAGAATATGATAGTGTTCATGAACTTCACCATTTTAGGAAAATAAAATGGTGCAGGATCGCGGTATATCAAGGAAGATCGTTGGTTAACTATCATAGAACCAAACCAAGCCTCGTCCTCGAGACAAAAAGCAGAAAGAGTTTTTCACTATGAATGTACAAAACAAATAATCCCCAATTACAATCTTGTTATACAAGTCTCAAGTAGTTCATAATCCTACAAGAAGTAAAGAAGGACGCCCAATGCTAAAAGCATCTCGTGTTCATGCATGGTCCATAGAAGAGTTGCACCCTGAGGGGTGTGATATAGACAATCTACCCTAATGCATGCAAGAATTAGTATGTTGCTTCTACAGCTCGAACCCATGACCTATAGGTAATATTGAAACAACTTTACTATTGTTCCAAGTGGGGTCTGGAGAGGGTAGAGTATACGCAGGCCTTGCCCCTACCTCGAAGGTAGAGACATTGTTTCCGACAGACCCCCGACTCACCAAAACATACTACAAAATTCAAGATTGAAGCAAATAGTACCAGAGCTCAGGGAAGCCATGGATGAAGATGATTGTTGAGCCTTGGCCTAATTCTGCTATATGCATATTAAGGCCATTTACAGGTACCATCTTGTGCTCTATCTTATCCATTTTGTTTGTTATTTTTTTCACTTTGTGTTTTCTTGAGTCTTCCTCTGGTTGAAAAAATGTGTATTTTTAATTAGCCTATGATCATGTTGTGGTTGCCATTGTCAATTTCACTATTATTGTTATCATTTAAAAGGTTGAATACATTGACAATGAACCAAGTGTTGTTAAGGGTACGTAAAAAACACATGATAATGTGTTCTAATTAAACACGTTTGATTCAAATTTTGGAAAAAAATTATGTGTACTTTTTAAGTCTATTACGTAGATAAATTAATTAATCACTTAAAATATATCAGCTCCTTTAACTATATATGCATATTAGCATCAGTAGTCAAAAAAATGAGGCATGTAAGATGAGACTGATTTGTATAATAAAAAGATGTGACATATATTTTTATGTATTTAACATAGAACATTGAGATCACACACAAAAAAAATCAAAATTTGAGTTGGAAGTATCTAATAGAAACACTTATTATTCATATGCTAAATTTGAAATATGTCCTAGTTTGAGTGTCTAAATTAATTTATTGGCAGGGATTGTTCATGTATTGCAACATAAGGATTAACGAGATTCAGGCAAGCCTAGTGAGACGAATTGTATAGTACAAAATAATTCCAATTACAATTTTTTCTTCATACAAAGTTCAAGTAGTTTCACATGTGTCATGGAAGACCATGGGTTAACTAGCACACGATCACACAATCAAAACAAATGGAGGGAAAAAAACAACAAAATAACTTAACGAGATCCGTTCAAGATTAGTCCTCGAGGAAAAAGCAGAAAGAATTTTTCGCTATGAATGAGCATACAATCTCTATTATACAAATCTCAAGTAGTTCCTAATTAATGTTACAAATTGATACCTACACGAATGTCAGACAACTAGTTATTGGGCCAAGAAGAAACAAAAAAACTAGAACGTTTTTGCAAAGGTTGATTTGGGACCTAGGCCCACAAAAATATTTAGTTAAAAGTACGACGGATGAGAAAGAATGTTTTATGAAAATTGTTATGAAGAGTCTATATTCCCTCATCCCCTTTCTGAGTATCTGACTTCTCATATCTTTCTAGTTCAATCGGAATACATTTGGTTCTTTACAAAACGATTTCCCAAACTTACAATGAAAATAGGTTCCCCAAACTTACAATGAAAATAGGTTCCCCAAACTTACTAGAAAACAACAACATACCTAGTATAATCCTATAAAGTAGGGTCTAGAGAGTGTAGTATGTACACAGACTTTACCCTTACTTAAAAGTTAGAGAGGTGGTTTACGATAGACCTTCGGTGCACCAAACCTACTAGAAATCAACAACATATCCAATGTAATCCTCAAAGTGGGATCTAATGAATATCAAATGTACACAGACTTTACCACTACGTCAAAGATAGAGAGGTTGTTTCTGACAGACCCTCGGATCACTAAAACATACTAGAAAATCTAATATAATTTAGGATTTACAAAATTATTACCAGAGCTCAGGGAAGCCATGGATGAAGAGGATTGTTGGGCCTTGGCCTAATTCTGCTATATGCATATTTAGGCCATTTACAGCTACCATCTTGTGCTCTATCTTCTCCATTTTTGTTTGTTTTTTTCTTACTCTTTGTGTTTTGTGTTTTCTATGTGTGCGCTTTTATTAGCCTTGGTGTGGTTGGCATATGTAGGCAATAGTCTGTTATAAATACAAGTAATTGCACCAAAATTCTGACACGTGTCAATGTGAATTTTACTTCGTTCCAATTGAGCATCTGAATATGTGATAAATTGTTTATATTAAATACTTCTAATTTAAATTTAAAAAAAGTTTTGTGTGTATTCTTAACGTTTATTATATAAATAAATTAATCACATAAAATATATGTTAGCTAATCTCGATAAATTATAAAAACTACGTAAATTTGTTATTATTGAGATCGATGTATATAATAAAAGAATGTGATATATTTTATGTGATTAATTAACTTATGCACTTGAGATCATGCCCAATAATTTTTGGCCTGTAATTAGACAATTAGTTGTTGTTGTCATTGTATGCCCAATAATTTTTGGCATGTGATTAAACATTTAGTTGTTGTAGTCATCATCAATTTCACTATGTGATAAAATGATTGTTTCGATTAAGCATCTAAATATGTGATAAAGTATTTAATTTAAATTTTAAATTTTTTTTATATGTATTTTTAATATTTATTAAGTGAATAAATTAATTACAATATGACAATTTTTTTAAACTATATATATATATATAGTCTCAATAAACAGAATTGTAAATCTAAAAGGCTTGTTACTATTAAGGTGATGTGTAATTGTGTATAATTAAAAGACGTGATATATTTTATTTCATTAATTAACTTAAACAGTTCAAAATCAGGACAATTATTTCTGGCCTGTGATTTAGACATTTTGTGGTTGTCATTGTCAATTTCACTATGTGATAAAATGATTGTTTTGGTTGATCATTTGAATATATGATAAAGTGCTCATATTAAACGTTTTTACTTAAATTTTGAGAATATTTTTGTATGTATTCTTAACATTTATTATATGAATAAATTAACCACTTAAAATATGTCAGCTTCTTTAACTATATATATATTAGTTTTTACTCTCAATAAGTTATAAAATTAATCAGGTTTGTAATTAATAATGTTCGAATCAATTTATGTGTATATCAAATATCTCACTAAAAGGTTGTTTTGTTTAAGGTTTCATGTAATATGCTGGAGTTAGAAGTTCTAATATTCAAGTATATGAAATATATATATTATAGGTTTAAGTCATTGACAGCCCCTTAAAGTTATTTGCATAATTCATAAAGACACATCAACTAAGCCTTATACTTATTGAACACTTAAATTCATCAAAATATATACCTATTAAACCTAAAAACGCTTATGTGGCAAAAATCGTATTTTGCACTTCTCTGGAGTGCGTTAAGAAATTCTAAATGGTGATTTTAAAAATAAATAAAAAAACACATTTTTTCTTCTTTTATTGACACTAAACACTATAATAAATTTAAAATAATTATTTCTTCTTTCATTGACACTTTTTTCAAAAAAGAAAAGCACCTAACTCCGCCAGTCATCGTCTTCATCTTAATTTAGTTTCCAAAGCTTTTTCCGTTTTAGCTCTAAGCCTCTAACATTTTTTTTCTTTTCTTTTTAATTTTTTAATATAAATTTGGGGGTCCAGTGTCATGTGTTAAATTTTAATTAGTCATTTTGTATGTCAGCAATGTGTATCATAGACTCTTTATATATTTTTTTGTTGATTATCAATTGTTCAATTTTTGAATATGTAAAGTGTTTAATATGTATTAGTCTTAATTAAAAAGTTCAAATAAATTATATGGACAACTTTAAAGAGTCGTTAATGACTTAAGCCTATATTATATATGGGCATAAAGTAGTCAATATATTTTGTAACTCATATAATTATTATTGGTCGTTTAGTAGCTGATTAAAGTTATGCAAGTATTAATTATGTAGGATTTAATTATGAGTGAATTTATGTATTATTTTATACATGTATTAGTTATGTAGGATTTATTATTTATATTTTAGTTAAACATATATTATGTTCTGCATAAAATAATACATAAAAATCGCATTAATTTTATACATGAATACATAAGTTATCTCTTATCTACCTAACCAAAGATCATATAAATTATATAAAAATTAATATATAAATAATTTATTTCTTATAAAACAATCATACGATTCCTTAATGACATAGTGTTTATGTTATCTCCTACTAATTACCTCATTACCCCTCAAATTATTATCCACTATTTGAGTATCTATTGGAGCTTTGGATTCACCACGTAGTCTAGAGTTGTGTGAGTCACATGACATCGTTAAATTAAATGACGGAAATTTGAATTCCAAATATGAAATCACTTTTATTAAAAGGCATTTTACAAATTATTTTTTCTATCTAATAATAATTGTATATTATTGATTTGGCACATGACTTAAAAATAATAAATAATATATTTTCTAAATTGGTTCAATATTATTGAAGATATATTTTTAGTATAATGAAAAATAAAAAAATTTCATGCAAATCCCAATTAGTCCTTCAGTTCAGGTCAAATTAAACGACATGAAAAAGCAATTGAAAAGTCCAATAAAATGAAAAGTTTTATTGGAGAATGATTCATTTTAAACATTACAAAGTATTCAAACCAGATTCATATGGAACACCACTCAATCTAACCCACTCATCTGCCAATATAAAAACTCCAGGGGCAAATCCAGCAGCAACTTCTTGTCCAATATTTTTCTTATAACCCCTCCAACTTACCCTATTATTACTATTTGCCCCAATTCCCCTGTTTTCATACTCTGCATAAAACAGAGTATTTAGTGCAAAATCTCCAGCCCATACTGACCATCCTTGTGGATCAATAAATCCATCAATCAATGATTGCATTATTATCGTTCTCGAAAACTCCTTCCATGGTCGTCCCAAGTACGCTTTGATTGCTGGTTGAGTTGATATAAATTCATGTTCAGCTCTAATTTCACAGTTTTGCATAACAATAGCACCAACTCCGCGCCTATCTTTCCTCCCCTGTGCTGTAACCATACACGCTTGGTTTGCCATCGGTTTCCTGACGATCATCTTGCAGTTTTGGAACACGGATGAGGCGTCTCCGAAGATGAAGTCTATGGTTCCTGTTATGGTGCAATCACGGTAGAATTGGCGATAGGTGTGTACATATAGGGTGTCTTGATAACCATCGAATTGACAGTTGTGGAAAATGGCCATGTCTCCTGAGACACGAAGAGCCACTGCTTGATGCTTTATTGCTCCTGCTGTGTTCTCGATTCCAATGTCCTTTGCCATGAAATTGTCTCCATTGATAGCTTCATTATGAATGTTAGAGAATGAACGTTTCGTTTTTATGTGATGTTGTTTGACTTGTAGGCGAATGAAAAAGTTACTCCGCTATTTAAGTTTATATATTTGAAAACCTTATGACTTGTTAAAAACCAGTCATAAGGTCGACAAGTCTTTCATTCTTTCTTGAACTTCTGTCTATCCATATGTTTGGTATGGAAGACTTTACGTTCAAACGTTAAATGGTTTAATGAATTTGAATTCTTGAAAGTTGTGTAGAAACATAACGACGTCGGGACCTTTTAGAACGTTATGAAAAGAATAGAGTGTCAGATAAATTGAGACAAAAGGAGTACTTACCAACTGTGGCAGTTTTAAAAGTGCCAATGCCATCAGCAAAGTTCTTGCTACCAGTAATTTTGGTCTTTGTTGGGCCTTCACCAATAAATACAATATGGTTCATTTTTCTTGGGATATCAATATACTCTTTGTAAATACCAGCCTTGATGAAAATGACAAATTTTTGTGTATTTTTTTTGGGCACAGCTCTAAGGGCTTCATTAATAGATTTATATTGTCCACTACCATCAATTGCAACAATAACATTGGGCTTTAGCCCATTGGAATTAACTTCATGGAGCATCCTTTCATGAGCATTTAACAACCTCCGGTTTACACCGGGGACCTTCAGGTTCAGGTCCGTAAGGACCTGATCGAAGCTGGAGACCATAGCTAAACCATTACTCGTAAGCTCCCCTGCATTTTTCAATAGTTTCTTCATTTTCTCACCGGTCTCACCAGTCGTGTTCTCAAAAGCATCTAGACACGTTTCCTGATAAGTGATGGACGCGCTGAGCCACGTCTTGAGGTTGTCCGCGTAATCCTTGAGCTTATTGGCATCGACCACGCCGATTTCGTCGAACGACCTCCTCGCGTCGTCGATCGCGACGTCGAGGAGGTCCTTGCACGTCTTCAACGCGTCTTTCGTCCGGGGATATTTCGAGTCATCGTCAATCAACGAGGCGGAACTCTTGATCACATCAGAGAGATCGTTAATCGCGGCGCTAAGCGCAACCTTAAGTAGGTCTTTTGGATCATGAGTATTGTTAGCCTTAGCAAGACTTTTTATACATGTTTGTTTATAATCAGTTTGTTGACAAATAGCATGAACAGACTTTGTAGAAGTTGAAATTTTAGAATCATTATTATTATTGGATGAATTATCTTCATTCCTTTTGCTGGTAATTGAGATGGCTGCTGCAACCACACAAGCCACTAGAAGAAGTGAAGCAATGCTACCAATTGCAACCTTCTTAACCCCCATAATTAATTTAAATTATTAAAATAAAAATAAAAATATGGGGTTAATAATTATGTAAGAGGCAAGTTGCTGGGGGGGGGGGGGGGGGGGGGGGGGGGGGGGGGGGGGGGGGGGGGGGG
>JAJOOO010012128.1:0-33206 GCA_029582685.1 Solanum piurae | reverse complement strand
ATACATGACAATCATGACTCTTCATCCTTGATAATTTACAATCTTCCATGTCTACACATCTAGACAAATTTGAAGCATAACCATCTGGAAACCTTAAGCTTTTCAACCATTCACATATCAACTTTCTTTGTTCTTTTGTCAATGAATAGGCTGCCTTTGGCTTCAAAAAATTTCCTTCATGCTCCAACAATTCAAGCTCTGGACGATTGCAACAATTTTGCACATCCCTTCTAGCATTTAAATTGTCTTTTGTTTTATCCGTTACATCCATTATTGTGTTGAATATATTATCAAACACATTTTTCTCAATATGCATCACATCAAGATTATGCCGAATAATATTTGTACTCCAATATGGCAATTCCCAAAAAATGCTTTGTTTTGTCCAATTATGTTGATCCCCAAACCCTGGCAACTTACCGGAGGCGTGATGATCACACACTTTTGGTAAGGTACAAACTTTGTTCCAAACTTCTTCACCAGACAACCTATGAGGAGGAGTAGAGTTCTCAACCCTTCCTCTTAAAAATGACTTTCTATCCCGTCGAAATGGATGACCCATAGGCAAAAATTTACGATGGCAATCAAAGAATTAACCTTTTCTCCCATGTTTTAAGTAAAATGCCTTACTTTTACCCATACAACAAGGGCATGCTAATAGACCGTGTGTGCTCCAACCAGACAACATTCCATAAGCTGGGAAATCATTAATAGTCCACATAAGTGCAGCTCGCATTTGAAAATTCTGTTTCTTATGAGAATCATAAGTCTCAACCCCATCAACTCATAATTGCTTTAATTCATCAATAAGAAGTTCTAAATATATATCTATATTCTTTCCAGGGCTCTTTGGACCAGGAATAAGAAGACTTAGGAACATATATGGGCTAGTCATGCACATTTCGGGTGGCAGATTGTACGGTGTAATGATTACTGTCCAACAAGAATAAGGATGGCCATATTCCCAGGAGGACTAAATCCATCAGCTGCAAGTCCAAGTCTTATATTTCGAGGCTCGCTTGCAAAGTTAGGATGACACTGATCAAATTTCTTCCATGCCTCTCCATCACTTGGATGACTCATTACCCCAGGTTCTCGATGGAATTTCTAGTGCCATGTCATATGTTCAACTGGCTTTGTTGACATATATAATCTCTGCAACCTCAGAGTTATAGGAAAGTAACATAGTACTTTATATGGAACATCTTTTTGCCTTCCACTGCCTCTTCTCTTAGGCTTGTAGCGTGGTTTACCACACTTTTGACAATCTCTTTTGTCTTTATTATCCTTGTAATAGAGGATACAACCTGTCTAACATACATCTATCTTTTCATATCCTAGCCCAAATTTTGCAACCATTTGTTTAGTCCTATAGTAATCAACATGTAATTTTGCATCTTCAGGTAAGAGCTCCTTCAAAAATAGCAAAATTTGATTATAGCAATTGTCACTCATGTTAGACTCAGACTTAATGTTCAACAACCTGCACACTGCTGATAGGGGAGAATGAGTCCGACATCCATCAAACAATGGCTCTTCAGCAGCTTTCAACATTTCAAGAAATTCTTGAGTATTTTGATTAGGAGGTTCTTCTTCATCAATATCCATATCAAATACATCACTGTCTAAGTTGAAACTAGGAACAACTGCATCCAAGACCATAGTACAATATGGATTTATTGGTGTTCTATTAGCAACTATTTCATCACCTGTATTGGTTCTAGGTTGAGGCCTAGAAATTGGTACAAAAGACTCCCCATGTGATTCCCATTGATGATAGTTGGGCATGAAACCATGCTTGTATAAATGAGATCTAATATCATGAGGTTCAAGAAACCCACTACTGTTTTTACATTTTGAACAAGGGCACCTTATACTTCCATTAGAAACAAAATCAGGTTGCATTAATGCAAACTCTATAAATCCACTCACACCTTCTATAAACTCAGAAGTGACTGTTGTTCGACTTGACACTAGTCTCTTATACATCCACATGCGATCAACTCTAATGGAACCCATGCTTCCTATCTAACAAACAATGATAAAACACTTCTTTTAGTACTTAGTAATTTATTAATTAGTTAGTAATCAAGTAAATGAAATTTAAATTTAACTAGAAATGACCATACCACAAATATCTAATTTAAGAAGGGTTTAATATCATCATTTAACTAAAAGAAAAAAATGTATTTTTATAATACAAACATAAATTTCCCTTCCAGTTAGTCAAGTCTAAAAAATTTATGTGATTTCTATAAGGGATGAAAAAAATAATATAGAAGCACGTGCATTATACATACTAACACTATTTAGTCACCCAAGTCCAACACAAAATCAACCACAAAATCGCTTTTGATTCAAGAGGGACTCCATAGAAGAGCAATTGAAGTGCTCAAAGCTCCACCCTTGGAAGTAGAAGGTGGGTATGCAGAGACACTTATCGTGCAACAAAACAAAAAAGCAGAAGGTGAAAAATGAAGCAGTGGGCAGAAACAGCTTGGACAAACCGCAAATTGTCACTCGCGGAGGCACTAGAGTTATCAGCCAAAGTTTCTGTCATAGATACTCAAATAAGACGAGTCCTATAGTTGTTTCCTTCCTTAACATATCTCCATCGAAAATTTTAAGGCACATTAAACTCATCAACTCACAAGCATCTATATACTTTTTGTAGAAATGATAAGTTCTCAACAGCTAGCAGAAGGGATTTCGAAAAAAAAAACTATAACAGGACAGTAACTACATAAAGACGAACATGAAACTATCACCAATTGCAACGAAACAACATCTAAAACTAAAATGGTCACCAAAATTGAAGCAAAAGTTCAAGAAAGCAACTTGTGAAGCTAAAAGAGTCGCCTTGAGAAGAAGGTGATGCTTGCACCAGATTTTTAAGGAAATGTAAAACACAATAAAAAAATTGCATTAACATAAACAGAGGAGCACCTGGCAAACTTCTGACTTTCTCACTAGCTTGTCTTCGATTTGGCAGCATACAGAGAAAATCCCAAAATGATTCCAACTTCTTTCTGATGAACAAAATAACAAGTTTCAATCTCTAGCTTTAATAAAAGCAGGGTATCTTCAAGAATTATCGGGCTGAGACCACGGCTGGCTAGACGGAGTCACTAAGACAAAGCCACTAACCTGTTGTATTGAATCTGTACCACCACCTCGGAACCAAGTCAAGAAACCATATATAATTTTATTCATACTTAGATAAAGTATACATCTTTCATAGTATAAATAAAAATGAAGATAGTTTTCCGGCATAGATATAATTCTTTAGCTGGACATAGTCACGACTTCTAGATCGGAGAAGTATAGAAAGTGCTTGTATTAAAAGGGGAACAAAAAGTACCTTGTGGCCAAACACCAGGACCTATAAACAAGCTGCTATATATTTTATTAACTCCGGTTTGGACTCCGGCAAACTGAGATCTTTACAAACGAAGAGAGACTTACAACTGAAAAAAAAACAAAAAAAGAGAGCTTTTTTTCGACCTGTCTCCCTTAAACTACAAAAGGCCTTATTTATAGAAGGAAAAAGGAATCTATCTACAGTGATCTACAGTGACCGATCTACAGTGATTTACAGTGACAGTGGGTCCCTTATCAATGGGTCCCATATGTACAGTAACAGTTTTTCTATTGTGGTTTAACAGTGTATCTACTGTTAATCAATAGTGTTCATCTTGTCTTTATTTTTCAATTCCCTAAGAAAACCTTCTTCTTTAGACATCATATCTTCTGACACGGGTTTCTCTGATTCACAAGACTGGGCCTCTTGAGCATCATTTGCGATATCATCACTCGTTTCACTTCTCATTGAAGTGTCTAATTTTTCATAGTGAGTGATATTGAGGATTAGATTCCTCCTGACTTCATCCAAATACTCCTTAATCATTTCTTCTTTATTTCCATTTTGAATGGAAATTCTCCTGGCAATATGCTTGACGGAGTTGTCAGCAATTATTCCTTTGTGAGGAATAGTACCATAATCTTGGATTTTTTGAGAAATAGAGTCTAATAATTCTTGGCCATATAATGATTTAGTCATAAGATCATTCTTCATTAATTTATCCCAGAAATTATTATAATAAATCCGATATAAGCATGGAATTTGTTCTTCTGTAAAACCTACTTCCGGGGTCCATTTATGGATCCATGGGATCGAGAATTCTATGAAGAAATAAATTTGTTCAATTTGTTCTATATAACAAACATGATCTGAGTGGTATAAATCATTAAGGTCTGGTGAAACCTTAACCTAGTTTTTGTATAACTTTAAAAAGGGATCAGGTAAAATCTTTCCCGTCGGTCCGTGGTATGACCACCAATTCAAGAACCAGTTAGGAATCGAGTCAACAAATATCTTTGCACAAACCTTGATAAACCAAGTATGTTTATGCCTTTCATTGTTATAATAAAGGACTTTGCTGAAAGTGTTAATATAATCCCAATAAGTGAAATTGGTAGGGACTTTATTGAAGTTGATCTGTCTTTCCTTCATCGAGGATATACCCCAATATTTGATTGATATAATCTGCTTGATGATCATTTTGGAGAAGTTATAAACATTCTCGCTGGTGTTATAACCTGAGAAGTGCTGAAATTCAACACTACCTGTATTCATCAAAATGGTCTCGTAATATGAGCGGGTTTTGTATGATTCTCCAGGGAAGTATAATCTGTTAAGTTAATATCGCTGGAATATCTTCCAGGGTTCTTCTTTTCTCTGAATCTTAGAGTTTTCAAGAAGAAATATTATCTCTTTCTTTGGTACCCTTTCATATGATCTAATATCATCAACCTCTTCTTTCACCACCGATGCAAAAGTATCACTCATGTTTGTTAAATAGAACAAATTGAACAAATTTATTTCTTCATAGAATTCTCGATCCCATGGATCCATAAATGGACCCCGGAAGTAGGTTTTACTAAAGAACAAATTCCATGCTTATATCAGATTTATTATAATAATTTCTGGGATAAATTAATGAAGAACGATCCCATGACTAAATCATTATATGGCCAAGAATTATTAGACTCTATTTCTCAAAAAATCCAAGATTATGGTACTATTCCTCACAAAGGAATAATTGCTGACAACTCCGTCAAGCATATTGCCAGGAGAATTTCCATTCAAGATGGAAATAAAGAAGAAATGATAAAGGAGTATTTGGATGAAGTCAGAAGGAATCTACTCCTCAATATTTTCCTTGACAAATATGATGTCCCAAAAATCGAACATCTGTTTGGAATAAACTCATTTTTGGTTTAGAAATTACCAAACCATTTTGTACAACTATCCTTTTAAAAATGTCTAAATGCTTGATATGCATTTCAAATGTTTTTGAGTAAACCAAGATATCATCAATATAAACAATGATAAAATCCAGATATGGGTTGAAAATATCATTCATAATTTTCTGAAATTCAGAAGGAGCATTTTTTAAACCAAATGGCATAACATTACATTCATATTGTCCAAATGGGACATTAAAAGCTGTTCTATAAGAATTCTCTTTAGATATCTGGATCTACCAATAACCTGATTTTAAATCAAATTTTGAAAATATATTGGTATTATATAATCTTGATAAGAAATCTCTTTTATTTGGAATAGGATACCTTATCCACTTTAAATATTTGTTTAAAGGTTTATAATTGATAACCAACCTGGGGACGTCTCGTTCCCTTTCTGCAGCATTATTTACATAAAAATCCGTACAAGACCAAGGAGATTTTGAAGGTTTTATCAAACCTTTTTGTAATAAATTATCAATTTCTTTTTTGCAGAATTCGACCAATTCGGCGTTCATCTAACAAGGGCGAGATTACTAGGTTGATTAGCATATTTAGTATTACCACTATTCTTCTTGGGATAACCACGAAGTTTATTAATTTCTAAATCAACTTGATTTTTCAAATCAAAAGTGATTTCCATCTCATCTGCAAAGTCTTCGGATAAATTAATAACTTGAGCACCAAATTCCGAAAACTTTTTATCAAGAAGTTTTTCAAGATCATACAGGGGTTTAAAAACAAAATCCTGAATTTCGGGAGGTCTCTGAATATGCATAGGAAGAACATCAGGCTGCTTTGACGTAGAAGCCTGTTCAGAAGATTTTAAATCAGTTTTAATATGAGCAATTAAATCCGTCAAATCATCTACCTTTTTATCAAGAGAATTAATATGTTCGCCAAAGACTTTAACATAAAGTCCTAAATAGTTGTTTTGAGAAATGAGATTATTAATCTCGTTAATGCTTACCGTAGCCACATCATTTTCAATAAACTTTTGAAAATCAGTGAAAATAATACCTGTATTATTAGGTTGTATAAACAGTGCCTGAGGAGGATAAATAACTTTAATAATATAACCCGATTCATCTTTATAGGATCGTTCCAGAACATTGATTAATAAAGGCAAATAAGTGGTTATAAACCAGGGTACGAAAAACATAATATGATTATGTAAAGCACAAGTTTCACAAAATTCTTGAGAAATATTATGTAAATCCTCCGCACTATATGTGTCAAAAAACCAAGTTTTAAACGAGCTTCATCTATCACTTGCAAATTCATTTTGAATATATTTTCTTGCCAGTGAACCTGGACTAAAATCAATTTGATGTCCACTCATCATTAAGTGTCATTAAGATTAAAATCCATTTCGGATGCAGAAGGAATATCCTTATCAGAAATATCAGATGATTTATCGTTTGTTTGAACAATATTTAAACGAGGATCAATTTTAATCTTATTTTTATCCGCAGATATAACAGAAGATAATGTATGCAAAGAAGCAACACGATTTCGAGCTGGACCATAAACAAGATCAATCAGCGAGTTGTGTTGTATGGCAAGTAATCTTCTATCAGAAGAAAATGAATGTCTATTATAAGGAACACTCTTTTCTTCAAACTGAATGCAAATCTTACCATCAACATTTTGAGTAATATGAGAATATTCAGTATTAGTGACATCATCAGTCAACTGTTCTGGTGGTATAACAGAGTCTAAAGTCCAAGTGGTAGAAAAATTAATCTCTTTCCATTGTATAGGACTTCTAGTAGTGACCTTAGATTTAGCAAAATTAGTTTCAACTAAAATGGTTTGATCAGATGTATCATATAATTTACATCATGGGTTTAACGTAGCAAGCAATTTAAAATAGATTCTATAAGATAAACAAATTAATTCAGAAAGTCACTAACTTGTTGTATTGAATCTGACTGTACCACCATCTCGGAACCAAATCAAGAAACCATATATAAATTTATTCATATTTAGATAAAGTCTAGATCTTTCATAGTATAAATAAAAATGAAGTTAGTTTTCCGGCATAGATATATGGCCATACGGAATAACACCTTGCACATTTCTTAGAGTCTTTTCAACTCTTTCAGCAAATAAGGGGGGCAATGCATCTATAAACCTGGCTTTCCAATGATCAAGACCGTTTTCCGGTAGTTCCATCACCCGACTTAAATAAGTATATTTATACCATCAGAATTCTCCTAAATGTATACATCCAAGACCATTTAACAAAGAACGAACAATTTCATATTGATTGGTAAATCTACCATTAAAATGTTCGAAAATAGTCAATACCATAGTATAAACAACGTCTTCCCTATTTTTTACTAAGAAAAAACCTAAGTTATCAACGCCCTCATTAGCGGCCTTAGCATTAATAACGTCGTCTTTCGCCTCTGTGCTAATATAATTATCCCACCAGCCTCTAAGTTGACCAATAAAACCTGCAATTATCATCTTACAAATAGTTCTATCGGTGTTATTAACACTCTTACAAATAGTAGCATACATAAGCATTCTATGAACAAATATAGTTAATTGCCTATCAGTTAAACCGTCGAGATTCCATTCATAGATCTGACTTCCACTATAAGAAATATTAGTTTGGTTCCAATCACGTTCCTCTATCAAAACATCTTGAGGGGGGTCGGTCTGAGATAATAATAAGTTTGCATACTAGGTTGATGAGCATATTTAGTATTACCACTATTCTTCTTGGGATAACCACGAAGTTTATTAATTTCTAAATCAACTTGATTTTTCAAATCAAAAGTGGTTTCCATCTCATCTGCAAAGTCTTCAGATAAATTAATAGGTTGAGCACCAAATTCCGAAAACTTTTTATCAAGAAGTTTTTCAAGATCATACAGGGGTTTAAAAACAAAATCCTGAATTTCAGGAGGTCTCTGAATATGCATAGGGAGAACATTAGGCTGCTTTGACGTAGTAGCCTATTTAGAAGATTTTAAATCAGTTTTAATCTGAACAATTAAATCCGTCAAATCATCTAACTTTTTATCAAGAGAATTAATATGTTCGCCTAAGACTTTAACATAAAGTCCTAAATAGTTGTTTTGAGAAATGAAATTATTAATCTCGTTAATGTTTACCGTAGCCACATCATTTTCAATAAACTTTTGAAAAGCAGTGAAAGTAATACATGTATTATTAGGTAGTATAAACGGTGCATGAGGAGGATAAATAACTTTAATAATATAACCTGATTCATCTTTATAGGATCGTTCCAGAACAATGATGAATAAAGGCAAATAAATGGTTATAAACCAGGGTACGAAAAACATAAATATGATTATGTAAAGCACAAGTTTCACAAAATTCTTGAGAAATATTATGTAAATCCTCCGCACTATATGTGTCAAAAAACCAAGTTTTAAACGAGCTCCATCTATCAGTTGCAAATTCATTTTGAATATATTTCTTGCCAGTGAACCTGGACTAAAATCAATTTGATGTCCACTCATCATTAAGTGTCATTAAGATTAAAATCCATTTCGGATGCAGAAGGAATATTCTTATCAGAAATATCAGATGATTTATCGTTTGTTCGAACAATATTTAAATGAGGATCAATTTTAATCTTATTTTTATCCGCAGATATAACATAAGATAATGTATGCAAAGAAGCAGCACGATTTCGAGGTGGGCCATAAACAAGATCAATCAGCGAGATGTGTTGGATGGCAAGTAATCTTCTATCAGAAAAAAATGAATATCTATTATAAGGAATACTCTTTTCATCAAACTGAATGCAAATCTTACCATCAACATTTTGAGTAATATGAGAATATTCAGAATAGTGACAGCATCAGTCATCTGTTCTGGTGGTATAACAGAGTCTAAAGTCCAAGTGGTAGAAAATTAATCTCTTTCCATTTTATAGGTCTTCTAGTAGTGACCTTAGATTTGGCATAATTAGTTTCAACTAATATAATTTACATCTTGGGTTTAACGTAGCAAGCAATTTAAAATAGATTCTATAAGATAAACTAATTAATTCAGAAAGCCACTAACTTGTTGTATTGAATCTGATTGTACCACCAACTCGGAACCAAGTCAAGAAATCATATATAAATTTATTCATATTTATATAAAGTCTAGATCTTTCATAGTATAAATAAAAATGAAGTTAGTTTCCCGGAATAGATATATTGCCATACGGAATAACACCTTGCAAATTTCTTAGAGTCTTTTTAACTCTTTCAGCAAATAAGGGGGGCAATCCGTCTATAAACCTGGCTTTCCAATGATCAAGACTGTTTTTCGGTAGTTCCATCACCCGACTTAAATAAGTATCTTTATACCATCGGAATTCTCCTAAATCTCTACATCGAAGACCATTTAATAACGAACGAACAGTTTCATATTGATTGGTAAATCTACCATTAAAATATTCGAGAATAGTCAAGATCAGAGTATAAAAAACGTCTTCTCAATTTTTTACTAAGGCAAAACCTAAGTTATCAACGCCCTCATTAGTGGCCTTATCATTAATAACGGCGGCTTTCGCCTCTGTGCTCATATAATTATCCCACCAGCCTCTAAGTTGGCCAATAAAACCTTCAATTATCATCTTGCAAATAGTTCTATCGGTGTTCTTAACACTCTTACAAATAGTAGCATACATAAGCATTCTATGAACAAGTATAGTTAATTGCCTATCAGTTAAACCGTCGAGATTCCATTCATAGATCTTACTTCCACTATAAGAAGTATTAGTTTGGTTCCAATCACGTTCCTCTATCAAAACATCTTGAGGGGGGTCGGTCTGAGATAATAATAAGTTTGCATACTAGGTTGATGAGCATATTTCGTATTACCACTATTCTTCTTGGGATAACCACGAAGTTTATTAATTTCTAAATCAACCTGAGTTTTAAAATCAAAAGTGGTTTCCATCTCATCTGCAAAGTCTTCAGATAAATTAATAGGTTGAGCACCAAATTCCAAAAACTTTTTATGAAGAAGATTTTCAAGATCATACAGGGGTTTAAAAACAAAATACTGAATTTCAGGAGGTCTTAAATATGCGTAGGAAGAACATCAGGCTGCTTTGACGTAGAAACCTGTTCAGAAGATTTTAAATCAGTTTTAATCTGAACAATTAAATCCGTCAAATCATCTAACTTTTTATCAAGAGAATTAATATTTTCGCCTAAGACTTTAACATAAAGTACTACATAGTTGTTTTGAGAAATGAGATTATTAATCTCGTTAATGCTTACCGTAGCCACATCATTTTCAATAAACTTTTGAAAAGCAGTGAAAGTAATCCCTATATTATTAGGTAGTATAACGGTGCCTAAGGAGGATAAATAGCTTTAATAATATAACCTGATTCATCTTTATAGGATCCTTCCAGAACATTGATGAATAAAGGCAAATAAGTGGTTATAAACCAGGGTACGAAAAACATAATATGATTATGTAAAGCACAAGTTTCACAAAATTCTTGAGAAATATTATGCAAATCCTCCGCACTATATTTGTCAAAAAACCAAGTTTTAAACGGGCTCCATCTATCACTTGCAAATTTATTTTGAATATATTTTCTTGCTAGTGAACCTGGACTAAAATCAATTTGATGTCCACTCATCATTAAGCATCATTAAGCGTCATTAAGATTAAAATCCATTTCGGATACAGAAGGAATATCCTTATCAGAAATATCAGATGATTTATCATTTGTTCGAACAAGATTTCAAGCAGGATCAATTTTAATGTTATTTTTATCCGCAAATATTACAGAAGATAGTGTATGCAAAGAAGCAGCACGATTTCGAGCTGGACCATAAACATGATCAATCGGCGAGATGTGTTGGATGGCAAGTAATCTTCTATCAAAAGAAAATGAATGTCTATTATAAGGAACAGTCTTTTCATCAAACTGAATGCAAATCTTTCCATCAGCATTTTGAGTAATATGAGAATATTCAGTATTAGTGATAGCATCAGTCATTTGTTCTGGTGGTATAACAGAGTCTAAACTCCAAGTGGTAGGAAAATTAATCTCTTCCCATTTTATAGATCTTCTAGTAGTTACCTTAGATTTAGCAAAATTAGTTTCAACTAAAATAGTTTGATCAGATGTATCATATAATTTACATCTTGGGTTTAACGTAACAAGAAATTTAAAATAGATTCTATAAGATAAACAAATTAATTCAGAAAGCCACTAACTTGTTGTATTGAATCTGACTGTACCACCATCTCGGAACCAAGTCAAGAAACCATATATAAATTTATTCATATTTAGATAAAGTCTAGATCGTTCATAGTAAATAAAAATGAAGTTAGTTTTCCAGCATAGATATATTGCCATACGGAATAATACCTTGCACATTACTTAGAGTCTTTTTAACTCTTTCAGCAAATAAAGGGGGCAATCCGTCTATAAACTTGGCTGTCCAATGATCAAGACCGTTTTCCGGTAGTTTCATCACCCGACTTAAATAAGCATCTTTATACAATCGGAATTCTCCTAAATGTCTACATCGAAGACCATTTAACAAATAACGAACAGTTTCATTTTGATTGGTAAATCTACCATTAAAATATTCGAGAAAAGTCAAGACCAGAGTATAAACAACATCTTCTCTAGTTTTCACTAAGGCAAAACCTAAGTTATCAACGCCCTCATTAGCGGCCTTAGCATTAATAACGGCGGCTTTCGTCTCTGTGCTCATATAATTATCCCACCAGCATCTAAGTTGGCCAATAAAACCTGCAATTATCATCTTGCAAATAGTTCTACCAGTGTTATTAACACTCTTACAAATAGTAGCATACATAAGCATTCTATGAACAAGTATAGTTAATTGCCTATCAGTTAAACCATCGAGATTCCATTCATAGATCTCACTTCCACTATAAGAAGTATTAGTTTGGTTCCAATCACGTTCCTCTATCAAAACATCTTGAGGAGGGTCGGTCTGGGATAATAATAAGTTTGCATACTAGGTTGATGAGCATATTTAGTATTACCACTATTCTTCTTGGAATAACCACAAAGTTTATTAATTTCTAAATCAACTTTAGTTTTAAAATCAAAAGTGGATTCCATCTCATCTGTAAAGTCTTCAGATAAATTAATTGGTTGAGCACCAAATACCGAAAACTTTTTATCAAGAAGTTTTTCAAGATCATACAGGAATTTAAAATAAAAATCCTGAATTTCAGGAGGTCTCTGAATATGCGTAGGAAGAACATCAGGCTGCTTTGACGTAGAAGCCTGTTCAGAAGATTTTAAATCAGTTTTAATTTGAATAATTAAATCCGTCAAATCATCTAACTTTTTATCAAGAGAACTAATATGTTCGCCTAAGACTTTAACATAAAGTCCTAAATAGTTGTTTTGAGAAATGAGATTATTAATCTTGTTAATGCTTACCGTAGCCACATCATTTTCAATAAACTTTTGAAAAGCAGTGAAAGTAATACCTGTATTATTAGGTAGTATAAACAGTGCCTGAGGAGGATAAATAGCTTTAATAATATAACCTGATTCATCTTTATAGGATCGTTCCAGAACATTGATTAATAAAGGCAAATAAGTGGTTATAAACCAGGGTACGAAAAATATAATATGATTATGTAAAGCACAAGTTTCACAAAATTCTTGAGAAATATTATGCAAATCCTCCGTACTATATGTGTCAAAAAACCAAGTTTTAAACGGGCTCCATGTATCACTTGCAAATTCATTTTGAATATATTTTCTTGCCAGTGAACCTGGACTAAAATCAATTTGACGTCCACTCATCATTAAGTGTCATTAAGATTAAAATCCATTTCGGATGCAGAAGGAATATCCTTATCAGAAATATCAGATGATTTATCATTTGTTCGAACAAGATTTCAAGCAGGATCAATTTTAATTTTATTTTTATCCGCAGATATTACAGAAGATAATGTATGCAACGAAGCAGCACGATTTCGAGCTGGACCATAAATAGGATCAATCAACGAGATGTGTTGGATGGCAAGTAATCTTCTATCAGAAGAAAATGAATGTCTATTATAAGGAACAGTCTTTCCATCAAACTGAATGCAAATCTTTCCATCAACATTTTGAGTAATATGAGAATATTCAGTATTAGTGATATCATCAGTCATCTGTTCTGGTGGTATAACAGAGTCTAAACTCCAAGTGGTAGGAAAATTAATCTCTTCCCATTTTATAGATCTTCTAGTAATGACCTTAGATTTAGCAAAATTAGTTTCAACTAAAATAGTTTGATCAGATGTATCATATAATTTACATCTTGGATTTAACGTAGCAAGCAATTTAAAATAGATTCTATAAGATAAACAAATTAATTCAGAAAGCCACTAACTTGTTGTATTGAATCTGACTGTACCACCATCTCAGAACCAAGTCAAGAAACCATATATAAGTTTATTCATAATTAGATAAAGTCTAGATCTTTTATAGTATAAATAAAAATGAAGTTAGTTTTCCGGCATAGATATATTGCCATACGGAATAAAACCTTGCGCATTTCTTAGAGTCTTTTTAACTCTTTCAGCAAATAAGGGAGGCAATCCGTCTATAAACTTGGCTTTTCAAAGATCAAGACTGTTTTCCGGTAGTTCCATCACCCGACTTAAATAAGTATCTTTATACCATCGGAATTCTCCTAAATGTCTACATCAAAAATCATTTAACAAAGAACGAACAATTTCATATTGATTGGTAAATCTACCATTAAAATGTTCGAGAATAGTCAAGATCAGAGTATAAACAACGTCTTCTCTATTTTTTACTAAGGCAAAACCTAAGTTATCAACGCCCTCATTAGCGGCCTTAGCATTAATAACGGAGGCTTTCACCTATGTGCTCATATAATTATTCCACCAGCCTCTAAGTTGGCCAATAAAACCTGCAATTATCATCTTGCAAATAGTTCTATCGGTGTTATTAACACTCTTACAAATAGTAGCATACATAAGCATTCTATGAACAAGTATAGTTAATTGCCTATCAGTTAAACCGTCGAGATTCCATTCATAGATCTCACTTCCACTATAAAAAGTATTTGTTTGATTCCAATCACGTTCCTCTATCAAAACATCTTGAGGGGTCGGTCTGGGATAATAATAAGTTTGCATACTAGGTTGATGAGCATCGTTAGTATTACCACTATTCTTCTTGGGATAACCACGAAGTTTATTAATTTCTAAATCAACTTGATTTTTAAATTCAAAACTGGTTTCCATCTCATCTGCAAAGTCTTCAGATAAATTAATAGGTTGAACACCAAATTCTGAAAACTTTTTATCAAAAAGTTTTTCAAGATCATACAGGGGTTTAAAAACAAAATCCTAAATTTCAGGAGGTCTCTGAATATGCGTAGGAAGAACATCAGGCTACTTTGACGTAGAAGCCTGTTCAGAAGATTTTAAATCAGTTTTAATCTGAACAATTAAATCCGTCAAATCATCTAATTTTTTATCAAGAGAACTAATATGTTCGCCTAAGAATTTAACATAAAGTCCTAAATAGTTGTTTTGAGAAATGAGATTATTAATCTCGTTAATGCTTATCGTAGCAACATCATTTTCAATAAACTTTTTGAAAGCAGTGAAAGTAATACCTGTATTATTAGGTAGTATAAATGGTGCCTGAGGAGGATAAACAACTTTAATAATATTACCTGATTCATGTTTATAGTATCGTTCCAGAACATTGATGAATAAAGGCAAATAAGTGGTTATAAACCAGGGTACGAAAAACATAATATGATTATGTAAAGCACAAGTTTCACAAAATTCTTGAGAAATATTATGCAAATCCGCCGCACTATATGTGTCAAAAAACCAAGTTTTAAACGGGCTTCATCTATCACTTGCAAATTCATTATGAATATATTTTCTTGCCAGTGAACCTGGACTAAATTTCTTATATTATATTAATTACTTTTACGTTACTTTTTTTATATTTAAATATATATATATATATATATATATATATATATTATTATTATTATTATTATTATTATTTTGTTCCTACACTAAACTAAAATATTATAAAATATCTATTTAATTAAATAAAACATAGTAATCATTTATCCTAAAGTAAATTTCTTCTATTAAATATTAATAATTTGAATGTGTTTATGTTAGCCTACTACTTAATAGGAAAAAATTTAATTTTAATCTTCTTATACTAAATGTCATTTTTAGTCAATCTACTCATCAATTATATTATATAGTCTTTTCATCTTATTTGTAAATTTATCTTATTCTATTTATTAATTGTAGCCTTTTCAATTTTTACCGTATCTCCTTTTATTAATTAGCTGTATTATATTAATTATTGTTATACTAAATTTTAAAGGTCATAAGAAATTATGAAGTCAAAAGTTAAAAAATGAAAATAATTATAAGAAAGTAATATTACATTTATTTTGACACATAAAAACATGTGTCTGAATAAATCCTTTTACTATATATGACTTTTCCACTTCTCTTAGTTAATTAATTCAAATAACTTAATAATAGTATTTGACCTTATGAAACGTCTACCTTTTGGAATCCTAATCATGTAGTTTCTCCGTTCACTTTTATTTGTCATGTTACGTTTTTTGAAAGTCAATTTAACTATAATTTTCGTAATTTACATTAATTCGATATTATAAATAAAAACTTAGATATTTAAAAACTATACGAAAAGTAATTAAATTGCAATTTTTTGCATTTCAATATGGTGAAAAAATACATCACAAAATGTTAGTTTAAGTTTTTATAGCTTGACTCAAAAAAATGAAACTATGACAATTAACAGTGGATAGAGGCAATAATTAGTACGTCATTCCTTGGAAAAACCAACAGTTGTATTTGAAGTACTATTGTTACAGTGATTCAAATATTTCTTATTTACTATTAATATATTTAAAACTTTTCACATAAATATTATTTGTAATAATATTTTTTCTTATTTTATTTACTATTTTTCTCCTTTTTTTGCTTTAAAGATTTATCTTCATGATTCATATATATCTAATTGCCTAATATAATACTCGAGTTATGATGTTCATATTCATAACCTCTAAATAATTAATTTAAAATTTTAAGATATCTTTTGATATTCCTCTATTTTATCTATATAAATTCAACTTCTCATATGACCCCGCTATCAAAACATTTTTATCATTATTGTACTATTTGATTCATGTTTTTGTTTGACTCGATAAATGAATCTCTTGAATTTTGATTCGTTAGGAAGAAGATAAAGATAAGAACTAAGAAAATTATGTGTTAATTTTGTATTTATTTTTCTATCTATACTATTATATGACTTTAGTCTTAAGATTGGATAAGTTGCATATTTTCAATTTTTATTTCTTTGTCTTTCTCTATATCAGACTTCTTTAATTTAATTTTATATGAATTTTTGATTTTTGAAAGTTTGTATTTTTATTTGGCCTCAAATTAGTCATTTATGACTTCATTAGAAGTTTACTATTATTAACCAAAGTTACGTTCAAGTTTAGAGTTAGTTTCTTAAAAGAAATACACTAAAACACTAAAATACGCCCTTCATTTTGTATTTAATTTCTTGTCCCACTTTTAAAAATTTATTTATAACTATTGAATTTTACTATTTATTACACACATGTTTTTATAGAATTATAATTGTTCTAAAGATTTTAAAGAATATATATGGGACATGACTCAATTCCTACTAAAACTTAAATATAGAATTTGCAAGAAACTTTCCTAGCAACCTATCAATTTGGCTAGGCATCTTTCCTAGCTAAAACATAGCTAGGGTATATCTACAAAATATTTTCCTAGTTAAACCAAAATCCTTAAAGAGAGAAAAATTGCGCCAGATTAGATTTCCTGCAAAACATTTGGCGCCAATTTTGATTTCCGCCAAAATTTAGCTAAAGATTTTGTTTGGAAAGGTCCCAAGCAATGTATTAGCTAGGGATTTTTCATAGCTAATTCCTAGCTATTGTTTGACTAAATTTCCAGACTAAAAAGTTTACTAGGAAACAAGACATTTCTAGCTAAATCCGACGCTAATGTATTGATTAGCTAGGAATATTAGTTCTCTAGCTAAAATCCGGAGCTAATAGCATGTTTTCTTGTAGTGACGTAGATGTTACCTTGCCTCAAACAAATGAAATCTTGTACCTTAGTCTCTCCCATTTCAAGAGGGATGAATATTTCTAGAAAAGCACCCTTAAACTTGTCACAATCCAATGGGCCTGCATCAATTGCCCTTTCCTCTTTCCACTATTTGAACCAAATCCGAGAAACTGCTTTTAACTGATAAGCAGTGAAATCTTCACTCTCAGTTGGAGTGACACCTATGATTTTAATAATCTTCTGAATACCCTCAATGAACTCTTTTGGATCCTCGTCCACTTTAGAACCATGAATTTTTGAAGGGTTCATTCGAGTGAAATCTCGAACTATAGTTGATGTCGTACCCATATTTGGGTTTACGGGAGCTACAACCTCACAGTTGGCTTGAGCAATCATGACTTGGGCTAGAAGTTGGAATGAAGCCCTAAACTCCGCATGAGTGACCTATTAAAATAAAGGGTCAACTAGAGTTGGAGGTGCTTGTTGCTCCACATTCTGATTCCTTCAGACATAATCTCTTATTGGAGGCATGATTCTAAAAGTGTGCAACACATAAGTTAGAAGAAAACTTTATAGAGTTTCACCCTATCACACGACCAAGAGTATGAAAGAAGTGAAGTATTTCCTAAAAAAATTTGTAGCCTCTTATTCATAAATGTGGCACACTTCACACTCATAAACAAGATTCTACTTAATGCGATTTTCAGACACCCTAAGATGCTTGAACTTGATGCTCGAATACCATATTTTTCACACCCAGAAACTACCCTCTAGGTGCGACACGACGCTTAGAGGCACAAGTGACCCCAAGCTAGCCTCATGGCATGACATGAAACTAAGAAACATATTATAGACTGAATAATTGAAAAGAGGAATTAAGTCTGAATACAATCTAGTATATCACATGAGAGAATCTGACACAAAACACTAATATGGTAATCTTTTATCTGTCTGAAAGCCTCTACTCATAAGAAGTTGCTAGGACAAGTCCCTAACAAACTCTAAACTGTCTGAAACTATAAAAAAGTACTAAAAAAAGTCTTAATAGGTCGTCCATGAAACATAACTCACCAACAGTGGTACTGTGTTGATCAAAGTCTGTACTAACTGTTGCATGAATGATGTGCTTCAGAACATATATTATCAAACAATATAGGCAAAAAAGTATGTGGTCAGTACTTGGACTGTATTGAATATGAGGAAAATGCATAAACTATTATAATTGAACAAGATAAGTCTGTAAAACATGCTGAAAGGGCCAAGTAAACATAACATGAAAACTAATGATCTGATCTAAGATACATAGTACAAGGTCATGCAATATATGAAAATCATATCGTACTATGGGAGATACCATTAACTGACATAAATCATGTGAGTTACATGAAGTTTCGTGTACTGCTCCCACACTGAAAAGAAAATGGCGTACTTGTCAAGATATGGACCATGAAATCTGAGCTAAGGTGGATCCATTAGCTAATGTTTATGATAGAAAAACCTTATAGTGGCATCTAGTTTTGGGACTTAGAGATTCCTGCTAAAAGTCCATGAACGCTAAATGAAAATCTTGATCCCAAAAGTTCACTCAGTGCTAAGTAATGTTAATTGTGAAAACAATAATAATCTTATAATACTAAATCATACTAAAAATCTAATAGAATACTATATAGGTCCTAAATCATGATAACTAAACATAATCTAAAGGATACATTATTTGAAAGTATCCAAATCATGATAATCATATATATTGAGAGATACTTCAATCAGAAGCATCATAATTCATGAAAATTTGATAATCTGAGACATGCGTGTGAAAAAGTCATAATTATGATCATGAAAAAAATATATTTACAAAATATGGGTTCATGAAGCACTCATTGAAAATATGGAATTAAGATCAATTCATGCAATTTAAAATCAATCATGAAGAAGAGATCGAAGTTCAATAAGAATCCATAAGAAATCATGAAGTCCTAGATTTTGGAAAGTTCATAATTTGAGAAATTGAGGTTTTGAGACTGAATAAGGTGAAGAATAATTCATTGATGAAGTTCTTAGATACCTTGATTGAAACACTAGCTTGAATTAGGAAGGAGAGACTTGAAGCTTGGATCCTTGATTTTGCCTTGGGAGAGAAACTTGGAAGAGAAGAAATTGAAATGCGAGTGAATGGGGGAGGTTAGGGTATTTAAGAGTCAATTATTTTCTCTTAGAATAGGCCAAAACGACATAATAAGAATTTAAAATAGTGACAAAAGAACAAATAGCCCATGGCTTAATAACTGACGGAGACCCTTCATGGAAGCCCTCCACGAACCATATAACCCTTAATGGTCTGTGAAGGTGCTCGTGAACAGAGAGTGTCCTGAGTTTTGAGGGCCAACTCATATGAAAGATCCTACGGGCCATGTATCAGCCTGTAGAAGGCAAGGATCCTGAATTATTTGGGGTTGGTTCACGGTCAATTCCACAGTATGTGGGAACTTACTGGATCCGTGGAAGGGACCATGAAACCCCTCCACATTTTTCCCAATTACCAAGTCCAGGTTAATGGATCTCCTCACGGGCTATGTTCCTTTTCATCGTCAGTGGAAAGGGTCCGTGGAACCAGAGGCGAATTTAGGATTTTTCAAACATGGGTGCACCTAAAAAAATTGTATTAAGTGGGAATTGATCCGAACATGAATGCATCAAGAAAATGTATTAAGTGAGAATTGATTCTTCATCCTCAAGGTAAAAAACTCAACATTTAACCATGTGTCCACATAAACTTCTTATAGCACGGGTGCAAGAATGTAATAATATACCAATTTTAGAAAATATATACATAAAATATCTAGTTTTACGACGAGACCACGGGTTCCGGTGCCCTATTTTTAACCTTTAGAATCGCCACTGCGTGGAACCCACTATCTTCTGTCATCTACCACCTATCCTTTCAGGACCTGATATGATCTCAGGAACTAGTTGTTACACAACACCAGCCAGTCAAACAAAATATTTTCATACCTTGACCATTAATTCATAATATTAAATAAATTAAATAAGTATTGAAATAATATAATAATTAATTATAAACAATTAGTATCTCAATTTTTAATCTAATACTTTTGCCCAAATTCTACTCTAGACCATGGAGCATCTTAAGAGAATTACAAGAGATTAGGATATATAGATCTCAAAAGAAATTATACAAGTGAATAAATAACAAAAACTCTTTTTGAAAGCCCCCACAAAGAATGCGGTGGCTTACCTCAACCACTAGTTCAATTCTACCACTAGTTCAATTCTAGTGAACTCATTGACTAATAATTTCATCGTCGCCAATAATATATGCATGAACATGCCGGTAAGAGTAAGTTATTAGTAAATATAATTGAGTAATTAAGATCTTTGATCCGCCACTTTAATACCCTAGAAAAAATGTTAGAAATTACAACTGAAAAAACAAGCACATAAATAATTTGTGATTCACTCAAATTACACTTTTAATTAGTGTAATGTGATCATGGTCAAATATAGTAATTCAATAGGTTGGGGTCGAATCCCACAAGAAATATAATGAAAAAAAAGTTTACTGAAGGTGGATGAATTACTCTACTTTCTATCGATTCCTATACCTCAATGTATTGCAATAGATTGTTTTTGCGATAGTTTTAATGTAAAAATTAACTGCTTTCTAAAAATAGATCTAAAGACTAGGATTATTTCCTGTCGTGATGGTTAACTTATATAGGATACTTAGCAGGTTGTTTTTGATGTGCATAAAGTTCTACCATATCGTTCATTTTCCAATTATTGAACGATCTTTTATTCCATAATTTTATCAAATATATTTAGGTGATGAATGTTGCTGATCATATTTTGTCAAGTTAGTCCATATATTCTTTGTGAAATTATTAATCATGGGTTAAAACCTTGAGTTCTTGATGATTAATTCTTCCATGCCTAATTTACTTTTCATATTCAGTAAAACTAGAATTTGTGGCATCACCAACATTTGCAACTAATCTTAGCCAAGAGAAGGAGAATTAAATAGCAAGCAATACCCCACTAATAGTTATTAAAGTTGCACATATCCTAAAAGAACTATCCGTCATTCAATTCAACCTCAAAAAGGTGTTTGGTTACTCAGAATAATAATGATAAAGCAAAACAAGTGTATTAAGTGCATGATACTTGTAGAATTAAAATCAAAGGAATTGAGTTCTTGCGTCCGAACATTGTAGCAAAGTAACAAGACAAAAGCTAAACAACACGTTTCTCGCTCATATATACCCGACGACTTCTGCATAAAACCTAAGGAAACTATTTATAGACACAAGTAATACGAGTCCTTATCAAACTTAAAATTGGACCCCAATTTTTCAAAGTTTCACTTCATTTATTAGAGTTTGTGTTCAATAAAATACCACCACATAAATTAGGAACGCGAAAGTATAACATTTGCGTGACCATAATAAATTTCATCAAAAAAAAAAAAAAAAATTTAACTAAATTTTTTTAAATTGAAAATAACTAAAATCGATAGAATAACATATTATAATGGGTTAAGTTTTACTACTGGTATATTGTCATGACCCGAAATAAGATCATAATGGCACCTATCATAAACCTCCAGTAGATAAGACAAACTTAAGATAACATATGATAAATAAAACTAGAAATAACTAAACTGGAAGTAATAATAAAAAGAGAAAGGGCCCTAACATATATATATATATATATATATATATATACAAAATGATATAAAATGGGCCCAAAAGACTTCGAAAAGATGAATATACCAAGAAATCAAATCCCAGACCTAATGTCATCGGTACAAGAGAATCTAATGTAGATGAATAGAATTATAAAAAATACATTTATCTAATAAAATACAAAATAGAGACAGTCAAAAACAGAAGGAAAATCGTCAAGCCTCCGAACGACAAGAGTTCACCATAATATGACAAAGAAGGGACTCGAATGAGTGGATATCAACAAGGATAACTTGTACTAGGTTCTCCATGCATCAGAAAAAGCTACAAAAGTGCATTATGTGTACCAAAAAATGAGGCACTCAATAGACATCATAAACCTACCGAACTCTGAAGAAACTATCTTATAATTTAAGAAGCATGATAGCGCTAAAACTATAAGTCAAAAAATATACTAGAAAATCATACTCATAAGCAAAGACGGTGAAAATAATAACAATAAGAGAAATCACACTTCATGTATATACATCAAAGAATTCCATCCATCATGAGATGGTGCAATGCATGTGTGGTCAATGTAAAAAGGTAAAAAAATCCTGGAATCCCCTCAATGGCCACTCATAGGCTTCCTGAGACATTCTGTAGAATCTTTGAAACTCAACTACAGATGCAATAAAGTAAGACCCACAATGATCCCTTGATCAGTCTGGAATAATCCTTCAAACTTGTAACAAAAAGTGAAACTCGAAATTATCCCTTAGGCTACCCAAAATACACCCCACACTCGTCAATGAATGCAATGTAGAAAGTTAAACCCAAAATGATCCCTCGAGCTATCCACAATGCACCTTGAACTCATAATAGAAAAGTAAAACTCGAAATAATATCTCGATCCATTCAAAATGTGGCTCGGTCTCATAATAAATAATAAATGAAAAAGGAGTCTTAGAAGCATCACCACAGACCATAAGTAAAAGTAGTTTATCTTTTCTTTTTATTTTTAACTAAGTTTGGACCAGGGGTCTGTTTTATTAATTTCTTTGGGCTCTAAGTGACCCTTCAACAAACATCAAAAGGAAACAAAATATACCAAGGTCTACCCAAAAGTGACAACCCTCAGGTGAAAAAGAAAAAAACATTGTGTTTCCAAGTTATTGCTTCCGTCTCCTTCATCTATGTTTCGAAGAAGGATGTAGCCATGTGTTCTCTGTGTAAGTGTTCTATTTCCCCTTCTTCTTATTCTTTCCGCTGTCATCCTTCTTACTTTTCCCATTTTCCAGTTGAAGTCGAGAATGGAATCGCCCCTTCTTTCAGATCTTCTAGCAGGATACAAGTGCATCAGTTCAAAATTGGTTCCATGTCTCTCAATTTTTGTTGGTGTTATCATGTTTTGTTTGCTGACATAGCTTAAGGTAGTTAGTTTCAGCTCAACTATTTTGCCTTAACCACAAACTTTTGTAAATATAATTGACGTGTGACTCTGTGGTCTGTTTTCTGCTTTTCATGCTACTGACTGCTTGTGTGACTGATTCTCCTAGTTCTTATTCTGATGTATTTGATGATTATCCATGTTTAGAATTCTTCTTGCTTTGCTTGGTAGCTGACTGAAACTTAGATACTGTAGCTTCCCTTCCTGATTTATAGCTTCATTTATGATAAAATCAGATAATTGGTTAGCTTCTCTAAACACATGGTCCAGGTGAATACTTAATGAATCCATCATCCTCTGTATTTCCTCAATTCTTTCCGCTAAAGCCCAAGGTATTATCTAGTTCTGCCGAATCATGTTTTTTAGACTTAGTGAATCAGTCTCTAGCAAGATTTGATTGAGACCTTGTTCTTTGCAGTATTTTAAACCTTCCCCAGTGCCCTCAGTTTTGCCTCCATAATTGTTGTAATTCCGATGTTTTGCGCCTCTGCATATAATAGATTTCCATTTCTGTCTCGAACACAAAATCCATAGGAACTTTAACCAGAATTACCTTCGCTTGCACTATCAGTATTGCACTTAACCCATCCTGTTTCAAGTGATGACCACTTCACTATATGGTAGTAAAGGTTGGGCTTATATCCTTGTAATAAATCAAACATCCCACTCCAATGATAGGGGTATTTCTCATAAATGGAAATTTTGCCTTCACAGACTTATGTACTGTCAACTGACATTGCAAGTACATTTTATTGAAGGTAACATCCTTACCATGTCTTCTTGCATTCCTTCGTTTCCACAGTTCCCATATGACAATAGCAGGGTTGGCCTTCATAATATGCTGCAACTTAGGATTTGCCTCAAAATCCCACCATTTTGATATAAGCTGATGTATATTTAGACCTTCAATGCTGAAACCTGCACAAGAAACAAACTACTTCCAATGCCTTTGAGCTATGGTAGTTGTTAGTAATAAGTGACTCATGGTTTACATTTCTCCTTTCTCACAACAATAACACTTAGAGACTATTGACATCCTCATTCTCTTTAGGTTATCATCAATGTCTATCCTCTTTTTCCATACTCTCCATAAAAAGAAGGATATGTTAAAAGGTAAGCCTTTTAGCCATATGCACTTTATCCAGTCTATCTTTTCTATTTATGCCTCAGTATGTGATATGATGATTTCACAGTAAAATCTCCAGAAGTGCTCCCCTCCACCATGATTTATCATTAATATCATTAATGATCGGTTTAATATTCGAGTTGCCATATCCTCCGAAACATGTTCTAGCAATTTCTCCATCTTCCAGGATATATTCCAAATAAAATCCTTCACCTCCAAATCTTGCACATCTGCATCCCCATCTTCAACGAAATATAAATGCCCTTTGTACCAATTATCGAACTAAAAAATGGAATTTCCAGCCTTTACTTGCCACCATATATCATGTTCTACCTCCTCTCTTATGTCTATCATTTTCTTCCATACGTGTGAGGCCCCTGAGTTAGTAACCACGGTAGGATGCAAATTTTTGCAATACTTGTTGCCCATATATCTACTCCATAGAGATGATGTAGATACCCTGAAATTCCACCACAATTTTGCAAATAGTGCATTATTAACATCATGAAGAGATCTAAATCCCAAGCCTCCTTCCTCCTTTGGAAAACACATTTTCTCCCATGTTACCCAATGTTTCCCTCTTATGCTTTCTGATCTTTCCCAGAAGAATTTTGCAAAAATCTGATGGATCTGCCCAATTACACTTTTAGGGGGATTCATATAAGATAATAAATACACTGGTAAAGATTGCAGAACATTACTGATAAGAATATATTTACCCCCAAAAGTTCGAATTCTGTTCTTCCAAGAGAATATTCTTTTCGCCACCTTCTTGACTAGCTCTTCAAAATAGCTCTTTGTCTTCCTCCCATAGAAAAATGGACAACCAAGATAAGTAAAAGGAAAATTTTCTTGCTTTACTCCAGTTCGTCTTTTGAGTTCTGATCGCCACAATCAAATGAGTATTATCATATAGATAGAAGGAACTCTTTGATTTATTTATCAATTGTCCAGATATGTTTTCATAATCTCTCAGCACCTTCATCATTTTTTAAACTGATGTTTGATCCCCCGAGGCAAAAATAATTGTATCATCAGCATATGATAGATGATTTATTTCTGGGTTCCACGTTGGCATGCCATATCTTTTAAAGTCTTTATCCCTATGTAGACTATCTAAACCTATGGCCAATACTTCGGCATCAATGATAAATAAAGTGGGGGATAAAGGGTCGCCCTGCTTGAGTCCTCTGGAGGACTGGAAGAATACCATTTCCTTGACCATTTATCAGCACTGAATACCAGTTGCTAGAAATCAACCTCCATACCATGTCAATGACAACTTCAGAGAAGCCAAACTTTCTTAGAACTTTCGTTAAAAAGATCCAAGATACCTTGTCATAGGCCTTGTCCATGTCCAATTTCACCACCACATTCACATTTTGATTTCTCTTATTGATATCCCAAATTATTTATTATGTCAATAACACATTTTCAGTAATGGTCCTGCCTTTCACAAATCCTGACTGCGTTGGAGATATAAGGTTGGGTAGCACCATCACCATTCTATCATGCAACATTCTTGAGATAACTTTATTGATAAAACAACTTAGACTTATAGGTCGCAGATCAGAAAAGCTTTTCGCTGTCTCTTTCTTGGGTATCAACACTGAGTTAGTATGAGTAATGAAGTTTGGAAGCTCTTGTCCACAAAAGAAAGCTCTCCATAACTTGGTGATATCATCCCCAATAATCTCCCAGCAAGTCTAAAAGAATGCACCTGAGAAACCATCCGGTCCACATGCACTTTCACCATTCAATTCAAAGACTACTATTTTCACCTCCTCCCGACTAGGTAACTTTGTCATGTCACCATTTTCCTCTTCAGTGATAATACAAGGGATATGTCTTAACATTGAGAAATCCTGATTATGTTCTTCCTCCTTGAATTGTCTAAAAAAGAAGGATACTGCTTCTTCCCCTATCTGTTGAGTAGTGTAGATTCTCCTTGCTCATTACTTTTTTTTGACAAGTGCAACTTTTCCCTCCTTCCTTTCACATAAGAGTGAAATTTTTTAGTATTCACGTCTCCTTGAACAAACCATTTCATCCCTGCCTTTTGTTTCCATTATTCTTCCTCAATCTTGAGATATTTTCCAATTTACTCAATTCAACTCTATTTGCAGCAGTTGAATTTATCTCAAATTGAGATTCTTTTATTTTAATCACGTCCTCTATGGTTGCAATTTGTTGAAACAAAATTGCCAAACACTTCTTTGCTCCAAGTTTCTAATGCTCTCTTAAATTTTTTCATTTTAGCTTGAGATTCCAAAAAAAGGTTGCCAATGAAATCAGTATTCCAATTTTGTTGCACTATTGCCTTAAAATTATGGTGTTTAGTTTAGAAACCTACAAGGCTTAATGACAGTCTCTTCTTCAGTGCTGCAAATCATATATAAAGGGGCGTGATCTTAACCCTGTCTGATAAGGTGGTGAACTACAGTTGATGGAAAAGCCTCTTGAAATACGTTATTTACTAGCATTCTATCCAACCTCTTTAAAATACAATCCTCTTCTATCCGATCATTCCACCAAGTGTATTTTCTACCAATGACAACCACTTCTGATAGCGCTCAATTATTAATGCATTGTGCAAAGTCAATTGCCTCATGTTGACTAAAATCTAGACCACCCAATTTCTCATCAGCACATAAGCTGACATTAAAATCGCCTCTTACTATCCAAGGAACTTATATAATTTCAGCAATTTCTTCTAATTCCTCCCATAATTCCTGCCTGTCTATTGCACTACACCTAGCATAAACTGATGAGATAATGTAATGATGATTATTTTTAGAAAATCTCATTGTTATCTGCTGGAAAGAGTCCAGCACTACTGTGCCTTCCTAATCTTCTTTCCAGACGATCCAAATTTTGCCAGAACTATTAACTAAGGCCCTATCAAAACCTAACATGATTCTGAATTGATATATCTCTAATAGGTCCTGAAATGGATCCATTAAAGCTATAAATGAGTATCAATGTCTTCTATTTAGGTCCATTAACCTCCCAAAAGAATTCTGGGTGTTGACAGATCTAATTTTCCAAAAAATAGCCTTTTCAATCATTGGTCACTCTTAGTGGCTCTGTCCTTACTGCTCCTTGTTCTGACTTGAAGAGGAATTGTGGGTATTCCTTTTTTAGCCTTCAAACTATTGGTGTGCCTTGGTGATAAATTCCCGACCTTGTTGGTTTGTTGTATATTATAATCCATGCTCTCATCTTCTACTATTTACCTCCTATGTTGAATTTCCTCCTCTAATTCTTCAATTAAATCCGGAGCATTTTTAACAAGTATTCCAGGGATATTCTCACCCAGAATTTCCCCCGCATTCACCTCTGACATCCTTATAACATGTGGTTGGGTTTTTCCACTTGCTTGAACATTGCTACTCTGCACAATCTTAGGACTTTCCTCCATTCTACTAGACACTTGTACATGCTCCAAACTTTTCCATGGTGATTGCATATTGCTGGGTTGTTCCTTGATATTATAGCTTTGTTGCATCATATTATTGGGACTTTCATCCAATTTACTTGATACATCCACTTGTTTCTCACTTCCTTCCGATGTATGCAAGTTACTACCTTTATCCTTGACATTACAACTTCTTTGAACTCCTGGTGTTGCATCAAGCTTCCCAAAAGAAGTTTCTATCCATTCTTTTGAGGTTTGTTTGTCAACAATCTGATAATCTTCTCCACCTCCTCCTATATTTTTATTTTCATCCTCAACATCCTTCTCGTCAGTCTCCAAAGCTCCGAGCTTGTTTCCAGTTGAAATAGTCACCTTTGCCCAGACTTGTTCTGGTTGTCTTTTCCAGCCTCCCCTTTTATTTCTTTGTTCAATAAATTCTTGTGTCTTTTGATTTTGAGCAGTCTGCTCTCCTTGCTTATAGTTTCATTTGTTATCCTGGTGTGGCTCCTTATCTCTTTGTTGTGTGCTTTCCTCTACCTTTTTCTCCCTTGCTCCTGATCATTATTCTCTTTTTTAAGATATAATTCTGGATGCTCCACATAGCATAGTTGTTCATCATGTCCCTGTATCATGCAAGTCTTACAATATTTCGGGACATAATCATATTTTATTCGTACCCACTTCTCCATCACCTCTCCACTTGCCTTCTTCATGCCTATTTTAATTCGTTTGGGGAATTCACCTAATAAATCCACCTCCACCTTCACCCTAGTTTAACTAAGCATTGTTTGATTTCTTGTCGCCATGTCCACCTGCAAAGGTTTTCCTACTGAGCAGCTAGAGAGAATACAACTTCTCGACAAAAAACGTTTGGAGGGAGTGATGGAAAAGAGATCCATGCTATTGATGTGGTAGTTTCTTCCTCTGGGTTAAACATAGGGTCCCACTTCAAAGTTCCCATAGGAAAAGACCAACTCCTTTGCATAATATAGAATACCGGCTTGGACAATAGATGCACGTAATCTTCCAACAAGGTTGCCCTAATGAGGACATGTCTATTGCTAAGTAGTCCAATATTGCAATCCCCCTTTAACTCACATGTTTGGGGATTAATTTCCTCAGATCCTAGATATCTTGCCACCCATAGGAGAATTTTCTGATCACCGCATACTCAAGATTCTCGTTGATTATCATCTGATCTACCTCCTTCTGCTCCCACAATACTATTGGTTCTCTATGTAGGTATGTTATTGGTATTAATGGAATTGGCTTATTATGTATTGGTGCTGGTTTTAAAGAGTCTGCATATGAAACAACATGATTAGCATTAACTGGCTGACCATCTTCCATAGGAGGCTGGCCACCAGGCGCGATGACCATCACCGCCGGCGAAAAGTTTGATGGTGAAAAAATCTTAACTTCGATGAGGAGAGTCCTTGTAACAGAAGATTTAATTTTTAAAGTAGTTTATCTTTCAAAATCAGAAAATCAATAATTTAGGAATAAACATCTCTTACAAAGATGAAATCCAGGGAGAATGGTTCATCCTTTCATAAAATACCATTTCCATCCTGAAAACCAACATTATGCTCTCTTTGAGCCCAAATCAAGTAAAAATTGAGGCATATTAGTTTAATAAACCAAAAATTATTATTTCTTTGGCTTCTAACTCATGTTGTAATCCAATGCGCATGAATGCTTGCCCACCATTCACAAGTATAAAATAGTATCACATACATTTCATATAAAATAGGATAAAAAAATTCTCCACGATACAATTGTACTAACATAGAGCTTCACTAGTCCGAATCCAAGGCCTCAGGCCCACAATCTCTACAAATTAAAGAGATGAATAAAACCATAAAAAAATGCATAACATAAAAACACTAATCGAGCAATCGAATTCTTTTATTACTAGATTTAAATACCCTAAAAACATACTAAGAATTCTATTCTAATCACATCGAGTCTCTAAAAAATCTAAACTAAGGCTTAAGGCTAAAGTATATTTCTATAAAAATAGACAAATTGCAAATAATGATTTAGTAAAACTAAAACCATCCTAAAACCCTCTCTAACGATCATAAAACTTATAAAACATAGAATCTAACTAAGCTAAGTCTAAATAAGGTAGTTCCAATCTACTTTGAAGTCAAACCGCAATCACAAATCATCACTCTAAAGCTTTATTCTTCCAAAGATCCTAAAATTGTTGCCATACTATAAAAAAAATTATTACTTGTCAATACAGGGACTAATGATACTCATATCAATATCAATAAATTCATACAAGAAATGGGTTAATAATCAACCCTTAAGGCCCACCAACAAAATACAAAACTAACTCCGCTATTATATTTCCCTCGAGATGAGAATCAAATGACCAAAAATTGAGTAAACATAGGAAAATTTTTGGACTTAACTGGTCTGAAAGCTTACTTTAGAAAAAGTAGAGAATAAAGCTAAATGAGACCCATATTGAGAAGGAATCCCAGAAATAAAGCTCAAGCGTACAATAGAAAGTAAAGGGAAAGAATCTGACCTTGAATTTGCAAGAAATGATCAAGAAATGGAAGTTTTTCTTCTACCTAATCTAAAATCTAGTGGTGTCTAAGTCTTTTTATACATAGAAAATAAAATGGAGAAGAGGGTTAAAAAACTAAACGATCGATGCTCATGTGAACATCTATAGAAGGTGCGACATCGCAAGAGCGTAGAAAACTCTGCAGGAGTGGGGGACATCAATTTCCTCCAGCTCGATCAAAGTGGCTAAGAATTTGCAACCATGAGCTCACAACAACAAAGAAGCATCACAAGAGCGGCACTGCAAGAGAGGCTGAGCTTCATAGTAATAAAGGTTGCTGACTTCACCTACTTATGCTTGTGTGAATGCCCTCTACTAGAGCGAGCCAAACTCCACTAGATCTGTTGCATCATTAGCTTCAACAAATTTTCCGAAGTCCTCAAATGGACCCTCATGATTTATTTGGTCCTGGAAACACAAACCAAGTATGCTATCAAACCAAAAATGACATTTTGAACTCAATAGAATCAATGAAAAAACCAATTGAAGTCGTCTCAATTAATCATTTACCAAAGTCAACACTTTAACTAAAACAACCAAAAATAAAGCAACAACCAAGTGTGCCCAAAACAAACCAAGTACGTCAAAAACCAAATCTAAGGTCTTATTAGACCAAAATCAACACTCCAAAGAAAAAAAAATCATCCGAACTTGTTTACCAATAATGATGAACGAAATCAACCATTTCAACACAAAATCTTCAAAACGGGGGAAAAATTTCACCCAAAAATACCTTGACAAGCCATAAACACAACATAAAAGCTACAATAAAGGGAAAAATAGTACAAATACTTAAAAGTTAAAAAAAATGACCACAAGATCCATTAGAACATCCACTACTAAAATAACTTTTATCCTAAAAGTCGAAGAAAAGAAAGTACCCAAAGACTAAAAAAGGTGAGGATATCTTGTTAGCATGCCAAGCTTGTCCTTTCAAGTAGCATCCTTAACTGAATGATGCTTCAACTAAACCTTATACGATATGATCTCCTTAGATCTTAATATCTTAACATGCCTATATAGAATAACCACATGCTCCTCCTTCAAAGATAATGTAACACCTCAAAAGTACCTAACTCTAATAAAACCAGAATATGAAGAAAAGTGCTAAATATTGTAAAAAAAGTGGGTTTGTATGGTCCAATTTACAGACCATGAAAGGGACTAAAAGTCGTGAACGGAACCGTGGATTATAAATAAGAAGTTGAAATGTTGAGATGAGTTTCATGAAAGGGTTTATGAACCAAGAAAGCTTACACAGGCGGTGTACCTGTTCGTAAATCTAACCCCCAAGGACTCAGAAAACCCTGTCCTTCACATATGCATGTACTGTACGGGGAAGGTTACATGGACCATAGATGGGTCCATAGAAGTCGAACTTCAGGAACCACTTGTCCTCCTATTCACGAGAATATTCACAGACTCTGAAGAGTAGTTTGGTCCATAGGAGGCCTCCATGGATGGTGTTTCAAAAATTTTAAGTCAGGGTTATTGTAGTTCATTCCTTTTTTTTTAATCCCTATACTATGTAATTTTGGCCTATTCTAAGTGGGTAGAACTGATTCCTAAGACGGTTAATCACCCCATTCACTCTCATTCTCCCTAAATCTAATTTCCCCTCTCTCAATTCTTCTTCTTTACCAAAGCTAGAGTTCTATGATTTATGCCTCCATTAAAAGATTCAAGCTAAGGTTTCGATCAACAGAATGGGAACTTCATCACTAGATCTTTCTTCACCCATTAAGTCTCAAAGAAAGCTCAATTTCTCAAATTATGATTTCTTCAAAGTTAGGGTTCATGCGATTTTCATGGGCTCTTATTGAATTTTAGTTTTTTTCTCATGATTGATCCTATTATGCATGAATTGATTATAATTAAATCTTTTTGAATAGTATTTTCATGGACCCATATCATTCAAGTATTTTCATGATAAGAACTATGTTATTTTCACATGCATGTCTCAGATTATCAGATTTTCATGAATTATGATGCTTTTAGATACAATATCTCTTTGTATGTATGATTATTTGATTTATAGGCTTTATGATAAAGTATCTTCCAGATTATGATCAGTTATCACGATTTAACAGAATTGCTACTCTCTCTTTTGACGATCTCTTCTAAGTTCATCGACTTGGTTGGCGAGCACTAGAACAATATTCTGTGCTTTCTTTGTGATTAATGTTCAACTAAACCCGTTACCCATTCTATATTATGGGTCATTGAGTAATGTAGGTATGGATAGACCCAAACTCCCAGTCTCTAGAAGAACCATTTCTTTAAATTCTTCTTCACCACCTCCCAAACGAAGCAAAAGAGGGTGGTTATTACTATTTCCAATGAGCAACAACAAGCCATTGCACACACTTCTCAATGTGTGGGAGAGAAATAAAAGAGGAAAGTTGCTGGTGATATGCTCAAATTACACCTCCCTAAAGAAGCATAAGCGATCGTTATCAAGTAAAGAACCCAACTTGTAGGTTGGGGTCGATCCCACGAGGAAAATG